>KN470865.1:2709-31418 GCA_000787095.1 Periophthalmodon schlosseri | reverse complement strand
CTCACCCGCAGTCCGTTCGCATTAGCTCTGATTGGACGGCTGATGGCATCTGACCTACAATCTGCTGCCGTCTCAGGGGCCGGCGTTTCCATGGCAACAGGCCCGGGGCGCTCTAATCTGTTGTTCATGTCGGCACGCCCGCACGCGCATTCTTCTGCTCTATTTCCCCACAGTTCCGCGCGCAGGACGCCTCACTGCTGCGCGCTCCTGTGTCAGTACGCAGGGTTTCTCTGGGTAGGCCCGCGGATGGATATAAGGGACTCCTCCGGGCGTCTCACACTCACAGCCCACCTCAGGCCTGTCCATCTCTATCAACATGTGTGCGCTGATTCAGGCGTGTGATCGGGGTTAAGTGTCCTCGATGAACTAAGACAAGTGGGAGATTATTTTTGGGTTAAAGGTTCCTGCATGCACTCTAGGTCTGTATTTTTATTTTTTTTATTTTTATTTTTTTACAATTTTATTGCTATTTTACACAAATTGTATAGGCTAATATATTTTTCAGGTATTAACACAGTCTTTCTTTATGGTGTAAAACTTGTGAAACTCTCTACAGCCCCATTTACAGGCCTATCTTATCTTGACTTGATCCAGACTTCACAAAACATAAAAAGTAGGCTTATACAAATAAACTGAACCAAACTCTTTTGTAGCCCTACTTTTATTTTCATTTTGTATATATATATTTATGTAGGCTGTAGACATACATACCTGACTATAGCGTATTTGCCATTTATATTGGCTATCTATTGCTAGTTTTACGTAAGTAGCCATGTTATAATGCTGTTGCCTCATCAAAAATATACGTGGAGTTGTGTTTTAAATATTGGACTAATAATGGAGTAAACCTCCATTATTAGTCTGTCTACATCTCCAAAGCTCAAAACGCTTTGTTCCACCTTGTGATGTCATGAAGCACTAATTTTCAAGTTAACAGCTACTTTTTACCTTTAGTTCAACAGAGATCGGCAATTCCAAGACTGAAATCATCAAAATGATTCTACTGAAGGTGTATGGAGTGAAGCACTTCTTATATTATTATGACACCACAAGGTGGAACATTGTTTTCAGTCTGAGAGAAGAACTCAGGCTGAATATGCAAGATTTTTGTGTTGAACATGTGTTAACCAAGCAAAGCACAACTCCAGGTATGTTTTTATTGAGGAAACAGCATTATAACATAGATCAGAAAACAATGTAATACAGGCCCTTTAAGTTGTATCGTCTTGTATCTTTTGTGAAAAAAAATGCAATGGATATGATTTGGTCATATTCTTAGCGAAAGAAACAGGCTTTATCAGAAATGATCAAGTTCCACAGAAAATGAATAGCCTATAAACTAATTCTAATTTCTAACATTTCCATTCGTTGGTCCCGGTTCGCAGCGCAGGTTCACCCCGGGCTGCTGTGCTGTTTTCCCCGCTGATGTTTCTATCGGAGATACACCAGAGAAACTTCATCCACATCCGTGTTTTTGGCGCCCCCTGCTGCTCCCACCGCCCGCTTTTCTCCGCTTCGGTCCCGCGGCTGCTGATGTGCGCTGTGTGACGGTGTGACGGAAGGCTGTCGATGGCCGCGGCATCATGAAGGCTCGCCTCCTGCCCGGGATTACCGCGCTGATGGCCGCGTTGGTTCTGCTGTTCACGGTACCGCTCGTTTACGCGCTGGAAGGTAAGCGGTTTGGCTCTTGTGTTATCGGCGGCGAGTCTGGAGTCTGGAGAGTAGAGACAGAGGCGCTCCATCACTGAAGCAGGTGGCTGGTGGCAATTTACCGCGAATTGGACAAAACGGAACAGCCGAACTCTCGCTAGACCGTGCGCTTTTATGAGTTGAAACCATTTGGACATTTTGGATAGGCATTCCCGTGGAGCAGATATCTATAGCCTCATGTTCACTTTCACTTTGGCTCGTGTGTGTGCGTGTGTATAGATTGACAGAGATGTTGGAGGGTAGGAGGTTGTAGGCTTTCCTCTGACCGCGGTAGGGGTGCTGGTTCTTGGGTGGAGCTGGTCAGAAGTGTCCGGGGAGGTTGCGTGCTCGGTAGGCTGTCATGGTGCGTCTGGGTTGGCCAAAGACAATGTAGTAGAATGGTGTGTACTCGCTCATGTCACAGTAGCCTACTTTTGTCTGGAGATGGGGAGAGAGAGGTGCAGAATTACTTTTCAAAGCATTCACAGACAGATTAACAAAAGGATTAGATATTGTAGGCCTGGTTTAGTATATGCCAACATGAATTATAATCCTACACATCTTTGCAACCTTCTATATATATTTTCAATTGGGCATTGTTTTTGAATGTTTTCTATTTTGGCTATTTGAAAGTTTGCCCTCAAAATTTCAGCATTCCATTTTTTTTCCATAAATCTTTGCCCTCGCTTTGTTTCTTAAAGGTGCACTATGTAACTTTTCTGGTCTGGGGACTGCCGCTTGCTTGTCTTGTTGGAGATGCTATGCCCTGTGTCTAGAATGTTCACATTACGGCATTAAAGTTATCTATCTACATGGAGACAAGAAGATAGTTGATTGGCAGTTAGGTCAAGTGACAGGTCAGATCTGTGGAGACGCAACCCATTCCAACCTGGTATTGTGAGCAATAAAAACATCTTTAATTTAATAAATGGTTAGGTTAGTTTATTTGCCATTTGTAGTTAAAAAAAAACACATTAGAAAATATGTACAAGAATCTCAAAGTGCACCATGAGACATTAAAAACAACCACATAAACAAACAATAGACGACGTATTGACTCTGAAATAAACAAGATACACACAATTAAGTAGCTACAACATTGAAGTGCTACATCAAAGTTCAAAGTGCATTGTTCAAGCCTATAACAGTTTGTGGGAAAGTTGTTAGCATGGTGAGAAGTCTTACATTTCTAGATAGTTTAATTCTGAACTGTTTAATATTCCAGGCACCTTCAAGTTGACCCACAGTCCATTGTACAGAGAACAGAGTACAGAGAATTGTCCCCATGCGGCTTGCCCTGTAGTGTGACTCACCGGTGACTCTGCAATTGGTGATTGGGCAGCCTCATGCAGCCATGCACTGTCAGTGTGCCCCAGAGCAGCTGTGGTGTCTCCCCACCATTACAGAGGGATTTCATGCCTCACAGCTGGATAGTCTAGTATTATTGTATTTTGGGGTTGTAAGGAATTACACGTTTCCATTATATCATCAGATTTTAGCAATATTACATGCTATTTTAAAATATATATTGTATATGTATATTCTCCTGTGTGAGCCAGTTTCCTTCAGGGTCTCAGCGACATCTTGAGTCTATATCTGGAGCTCGTCCCCAGGGCTGAGCCAGACTTACTTCTGATCATCTCACTGCTTAAATAATCTGCACACAGTTGTGTTTGCAGCCTCGTTTGAACTGCTACACACTCCACACACGCAGACCCTCTGCAGGCCCTAGATTACAGTTGAATTATATGTACAATAGGTTGTAAGATGTGACAAGTGAATCACAAATGCTAATGTGCCCAGAGCAGTTGAGAAGTATTCTGTGATGATGCATGGATCAGACCTCAAAGGAACTGTAAGATTTAGATTTTAAATTTCATACCAGATACAAAGTAAGCATGGTTAAATCAGATAAAGCTTTTACTCATAAGAATTGTAATGCTGATTTATTCTTAGTTACAAAAACACTGGACATGATGGCCAAGATGTTATATGTTATAATTGGGTGTTTTGGTTCTCCAGAGAATTGTCCAATCAGAAAGCAGAGTGAGCCTCACATGAGTCTTTCATTTGGGTTGCCAGTTTCAATGCCAAAATCTAGTTGGTTTAAACTCAAAAGGACTCTCTCTGATCTGAATGGTCACTACTTAAACCCCAGCACCTGCAGCCATCATGAATCAGTGCTAGTGCAGCCTCTGAAGCTCAGTGAGTGAATTCTGGAGGTTCTGAGCTTTCACATGAGGCATGGCTTGTCCATATACTGACAATGAGAAAAACTTGTACGTGTCCTCTATCTGCAGGTTAAGGCACAGGCAACACAGGTTCAGTTGTGATTGTAATTCCTTTTTAAAACAATTTGAGTGCAGGATACATACAGTTCCTTTAAAGTGCATATGACAGGTTTTCATGTTTTTCTAATCATTACTTACTCTTTGGTGAAATAGTCCCGGTGGTAAATATTTAGTTACCTCAGTCAAGTAGCAGTTTTTAAAGAAAAGATGAATAACTCTGAAACTAGAGGAGGTAGAGCTGAGTTCTATAAAGGTATCTCTCTATATGTGTCAATACACAAAATTCCAAATACAGGGACAATTTAGGCGCTGACAGCTTCAAAATGTATGTAATAAAATAACGACCATAGATTTGATTTGTGATAATAACTATTGTGTAAATTATATACGGTTTGGTTCTTTGTTTACATCATGGTCACTAGGTAATTTTATTAATTAGAATGAATGTCTATAAAGCACACCTGATTAGAGGATGGCCATAGTTGTAACATTCTTGTTCAATCAACTAATTTTACAAAGACCAGCAGATTGTCTTTTGAAAAGATCCTTCAAATCAGAAAGAACTCATCTGCCTGAAACCCATGAATAGTGAGCATTTGTAGCCATGCATTTCATGAGTGTGGTCATAAAAATACATTTGTATGAACTCAGCCTCTAAAGGTAACTTTAGACTCACATTTGACACATTTATGTCACAGTATGTAAAATAATATAATACAGAATAGTTGAACATACTGCAATGTCCAAATATAAACTCAACAAACTCTAAACCAGGACTAAAATAAGACTAAACTAGGAGCATGACAAAAGCTCCTTTTTACAAAAGTCATATTTCTTCTCCATTTTAGGCTCTAAATGAACCATTATAATAGTAATAATAGTGCAGAACTCCAGAACTACTATTTCAGCCACAGCTGCCCTGGGACAGACTGACAGAAGTGAGGCTGCCAATCTGCACCATCTGCCCCTCTAACACACACTACATTTATACATAGGCAAGGTAGATGAAGTGTCTTGCCTAAGTACACAACAACACACAACTGTGGCACCTTGTTGTCAGCAGTCTCACATCAAAGTATTGATCAGGCCCAGCCTTGCTTAGCTTCAGACCTTTACAAGTTGGTATGGTGGTATTATTTGTGACAGGGCTGAACAACCCATAGACTATATATATAAATGGACATAGGTAACCTGCTAGCCATCGCGTTCCAAATAGGAAGTGAGCATGGGCGCACTTTTAGCTCCATTGACTGGCTCCAATCATTTTACATTAGAAAACTGTAGCCCCTCTCTTCTTAGATGCTGCTGTCAGGCTCCTCATTTTGGTCTTAAAATGTTCGTATTGACCTGCTCTACATGATCCTGGCATTTTTATTTTGTTATTGTGTCCGTAACTCAAAATATGACCATTAATAGGAGACAAATCAGCTGCCTCGCGGTTGAAATTTCAAATATGAAAATATTCAAATTTGTCCCTATAACTGCTCTAGCCTCAATGAGCTTCATTTGACTGGAGCCAAACGCTGTGGGTGACGTCACACTCACTCAGGCCACTTCTTTATACAGTCTATGGTCTAACCCACCCCTCACCCCCACCCCTACAGTGTCAACACAAACATGTGAGCATGGCCTATAATGAGATCGCATTCATATAGATCCAGGCACGTGAGATGCAAAATAACAAGAGCAAAAAATGTTGAGAAAAACAATGTGAGCTGTTAAAGTGCATCTGACAGGTTTTCATGGTTTTCTAATTATGACTTGGTTTGGTGGGATAGTACCTGTGCTAAATATTTATCATAGTTTTACATCAGTTAAGTGGCAGTTTGTGGAAAAGAAAAGTACAAAAATACAGGAGGTAGTGGTGAGTTCTAAAATAGAATCCCTCTACCTAAGTCATTAACACAGAAAACTCCACCTAAAATGCAGAAACAATTTACATGTAATGAAGGCATTTTTCTGTCAGTTTACACATTGATTTAACAAAATAAAGGTGTTGTCATTTATTTTTATTAATCATAACAATTGCTCAACTGACACATTTGCATTATAGTTGCAGTTATAGAATTACCTCTCTGTATGTCACATCTGCTGGTGTGCCCAGCCAGGATGTAAAATTATAAACTTCACCAAAACTAAAAAGAAACAACTATGAGTGAGTTTTGTATCTGTCAATTACTACAGCTGGCTTGAAGACGTGCACAGATATGATGCATTGAGAAGGCCTGGTAAGTTTGTCACAAAAACTTTGAAGTTATAAATACAAAAAAAAAAAATGGCTAACTTATAGATTAGTATCAAATTACAATTTGATTCAAATATTTATTACATTTATGAATATTTTAAATAAAGACAGAAGAAAATAATACAATACAGTGTGGGGTTGCCTTCAAATTGCCATTCAGAATGTCTTTTTTGAGATGGCTACCAGTGACAGTGAGCTACCCTGGTTTAGCCACAACTTTAACACTTTTGGAAAATGTAAAATAAATCCCAAATCTTCTCCAACATTTGGATTGCACCTACAGCTGTGCCATTAATCCAATTTGAATTGAGATACAGATTCTGTCACTGATCATCTTGCATCTTTTAAAAGGTCCACTATGTAACTTTTCTGGTGGAGGGTTTGCTTGTCCATGGATCTGCATGAAGACAAGCACAACTTGGCAAGGTTATAGGTCAGATCTGTGGAGAGGCATCCCTACTCACAGTACAAATGCATGTTTATCAAAGTAGTTTTGAGCAATAAAAAAAACGTGTCTGATTGAAGGTATGCAGAATAGATAAGTTTAAGGTCATATTGTTAACGTCTCCACTGAGACAGGTTTGTAGTGGACGGTTTGGAGTTCAAACTTTGGAGGAAGAAGTCCTATTCTAATAACTAATATGGAAAGATATTTATTTAGATTGAATAAGAAAAAAGAATGACGATTAATGTTTTCACCACATCTCCCCTACTCAGATTGTGACCTAATCGTGCATGTGTCTTGGTGGATTTAAACCAGTGTGTGTGTGTGTGTGTGTGTGTGTGTGTG
This sequence comes from Periophthalmodon schlosseri, assembly GCA_000787095.1. NCBI lineage: Eukaryota > Metazoa > Chordata > Actinopteri > Gobiiformes > Gobiidae > Periophthalmodon > Periophthalmodon schlosseri. The sequence continues at coordinate 24,403 of KN470865.1, read as the reverse complement.
TGTGTGTATATATATGTATATATGTGTGTGTGTGTGTGTGTGTGTGTGCGTGCACATGCATGCGTGTGTGTGTGTGTGAACGTGTATGTGTGCTAGGCAGGAGGGAGGGAGAGAGAGGGGGGAGGTCATCCTGTGTGGCCTACTTTCATTATTCAAACAGCAGAAAAAAGCAAGGCACAGATGGGCCCGGGCATTAAACTACAGACCTCTGACACGCGCACACTCGGATATGATAACATGATAATCATATAGCACATAGAAAATGAGTTGTTTTTTGTGTGAGAGTGTGTAGTATAGTTTAGGGCAGTTGAGAAGTATTCTATGATAAGATATGTGTAAAATGCACAGGTTTTGTCCTTGTTATGGTTAATATCTCTTATTGGTCTGTTCAACAAAAACTGGCACACTACAGGATCAGAATATGGTAAAAAAAAAAAAAAAAAAAATACAGGCATATCCATGAGGTAAACATGTTCAAATCAAATATAGAGTTTACTGATAACAACTGTAACACTGATTTAATCTTAATTAACACTGGACATCATTTGGGTTGCCAATCTAGTTAGTTTAAACCTGACCGCTGATCTGAATGGTCACTATTAAACCCCAATCTAGTTAGTTTAAACCTGACCGCTGATCTGAATGGTCACTACTTAAACCCCAGCACCTGCAGCCAATCAATAATCAGTGCTAGTGCAGCCTCTGCAGCTCAGTGAGTGAATTCTGGAGGTTCTGAGCTTTCACATGAGGCTTGTCCATATACTGAGAATGAGAAAAACTTGTACTCTTGTACCTCTATCTGCAGGTCAAGGCACTGGCAACCCAGGTTCAGTTGTGATTGCAGAACCTTTTTTAAAACAGTAAGAGTGCAGACTACATACAGTTACTTTAAAGTGATATTTCTGCACTTTGCGTGAAACTCAACCAAGACATTTATGTGCACATTTCAGCCCATTTTGAAAGGATTGTTAGAATATCCAAATATTGTCATCACCGGAACATTCAAAACAATTATCTAGACATAATATTTGTCAGTATCACATCCCCTACATAGTCGTGATTGTATCTAGAAAGCATTCATTTTATATGGTGACTTTATGGAGCCTATCACACTACACTATAAAGTAGTGTTTGGTTAGATTTCTTGCATAAATATTGCTTTTCTTGAATAATTTTCACCCCAAGTCATCATCAGGTTTACTAGAGCTTAATGTCAGCCTGTGCCAAAACTGTCATTGCCAAACATGGCCAACATGGGAGGCTCCTAGCTCCTATGTCCTAGCTCTTATCTCCTAGCTCCTATGTCTTAGCTTCTAGGCCTTAGCTCCAATGTCCTAGCTCCTGTGTCCTAGGTCCTGTGTCCTAGCACCTATGTCTTAGTGCCTGTGTCCTAGTTCCTATGTCCTAGCTTCTGTGTCTTAGCTCCTGTGTCCTAGCTCCTGTGTCCTAGCTCCTATGCCCTAGCTTGTATGTACTAGCTCCTAGCCTGCGTCCTGGTCTCCTTCACAGCTTGGCTCACAGTGGCAGACACATGCATTTTGAATGAGGCAGCAGCAGTGCTTTTATAGGGATGACATGCATTCATACTCACTCTCATGTTAAATACATGTATGTGCACAATCGAGTGTGTGATATTATGGGGGAGGAGGTTCACTGCATTACAATGTGTTATAATATGTTGCATGTGCATGTGACAGGTTAGATTACTCATATCAGTAAAACATAGTTAAAGGGGGCATTACACTTCTGTGGGGTATTAACTGCTAACACATAACATCTTTAGATCACCATGTTACCTTTTATTGTATTGAAAGTGCTATATTTGCTGAAAACAATATATAAAACATTTTATAAGTTTCAGTTTTGTTTTTGACACGCTGAGTCCACCCTTTGCTCCCTGCGTTAAGTCACTCCCCCTTCAGAGCACTATCACAACACAATCAGCGTGCATAATGCTAATGAAACTACTGCCCATCGCACCAATTTTTTGTGAATGTGTTGGGCTGAGACTTGAACGGGATTGTATTGCTAACCATAAGGAATGTTTGAATAGGGCCTGGGAGAGGTCGCTAGATTACCAAAACATGCATGTTTTTGATGAGGGAACAATGTTATAACATGGTAGAACACTCCAAAATGCCGTAAGTGTTTGGCATTACATAGCTGTAAGCCTTAGTCTACTTTAATTTTATTTACACAAAGACATATGAATGAATAATAAAGTCAAATGTTGGAAATGTAATAAATTTCAGTGCCATCTTAGTGTTGACATGACATAAATTTACATTTGTCTTCATCCATTTTGCACTTACATAATCTCTCCATTCTTAGACCTGGCGGAGGTACACTGCTTCTTTTGATTTGACTCTCCCTCATGAGAAAAGTTACACTTAGCTACACAGGGACTCTCACCCTTTTGCCTTTTACTAGTCAGTAACCCTAGGTAGGAGTTTCACCTAGTGACTGTTCGCTAAATAACAGGGACTTTCACCTGTTTGACTGTTTACTAGCTGGTTACAACTAGAGGGGAATTTCACCCAGTGACTGTTTGGTAGTTAGCCATAATGAATCTTAAACTTTACTCTGGAGAATACATTCAAATAGGGCTCAATGCTAGATATTATTTAAAGCAAAGTGTGGCACAACTAAACCCATGTTCACCTTTGCAGTGCCTCACAGTTTGTTTTTTCCAATACATTCTGCACTTCAGATCTCATTTGTGGTGTGGTGTTTCCCTCAAAATCTCTGCTGGATTATCAGATAGTTATCATGTTAAAACACAAAGACAGGTAAACCAGGGAAAAAATCAGTAGGCTTTAGGCTACTTCAGACCAAAAGTTTTCAGTGTGTGGACTACAGTTTGGTCAAAGGCGAAGCTGCAGTCATCACAGTCCTTTGGACTGGACCTGGATGAGGGGCGGGACTAGTGACTGGGACACAGTCAGCACAACAGGGGCATCACAGGGAAAGGGAAGGGTGTTTTTTGTAATTCCATAGTGGCTTTCAGCTGCTTTACGCTTCTTCTGATGTCACAAGTTGACTTGGCTCCTCAGTTGGAATCCATTTCTGTCCAACATTGTCAATCTGATGTTTCACAGAAGGTGGTGTAAATGCAGAGAGCTCATGGCGTGGAGGGCACCCCCGTCTCCAATGTCCAGCGTGATCACAGACAAAGCATGGTTGATTGGAAAATCTTTTCCTGTTCTTTCAATTGACTCTCCTTCCATATTTGAATAGTCCTGTTGCAAGGGGGGTAGTTGAGCTTTGAGTTGTGAGAAATTGTTTCCAGCTGAATGTGCACATGTCCATTATTGTTCCATGTTGTAGAGTTATTTGGTGAAGAATCAGACAGACAGTTTGGATGGGGAACAAACTTCATTACAAACTGAATGCACTACATTCTGAAGACTTCTTATCTCCATGTTTTCTTCTTATAAAATCAACAATGGGGCCTCCTGGTGGTGAATACTCCCTTGAAGTTTTTCTCCTTATTTTAGATGTTTTAGCACTCGTAACTTCCAATAGCTTAGTTTCAGTGGCTTAAAAGGATGAGCAGTTTGTTAACTGTGTCTCAAAATTGAGGAAATTAGGAGAGGGAGAGGGTCACAATTGTTTGGATTGTATTAGCAGCATAGTGTTATAGCAGCATGCTGGTACATACATGAGATTTTGGAGCCAAAAAGATTGAAAAAGGCCTGTCAAGTAATTGAAATATGGGAATTTTAGCTTTTGTGAGGTGAATTAAAAATGGAGAATTAGAGAATTCCGGTTAAGCATTTTGCATTTCCAAAAAACCATTGTCCTTTGGGTATTTACACATCTTTGTAGATGAAGATTTACTTTTAAAATGAGCTCAAATGTAATAAAGTATTGCAAAAGCTCACCAGGCAAATCTTATCCAGGACAGAGGCCAGTGTCCATCCATGTTCATCTTTGAAAGCTTCATGCATCAGCAAAGAAAACAAAGAAGACAACATTCCATCCACGCTATGTTTTGAACAACGTGGATCCTACTTTTCTGACACTATTATTGTTGTGGAAAAATACTATATCTTTCTCTTGATGAATAATAATGATGAAGCCTGGTGAGTTATGAAATACAAAAAGGTTTATTCTTTGTTACAACCCATACAGACAGGACAGGGCCCAGGCCTGCCCTGGCCACCTGACCGACAGTCTTCCGACGTCCCAAGCAAGTCTCTCTGAATCTCCCCCTAGGTCTCCCTCCGAGGGTATGAGTACATCATACATTATAAAAGCAGCCTATTATGCCTATGCACCAACACAGACACTTCGCCCCACCCATTCCTCCTACGAGTGACTGAGTGGCAAGTGGATTTAACCAATCACAGTGAAGTGTGAAGTCTCAAATGAAGAAGATGACTTAAGTTACCTGATATGATAACAAAAGTGTTGAAGTGTATGAATTTCGGTGCATTCGTGTTTTTATATTTGGATACATGTTTTGAAAATATATTATTATGAATTTCATGCATGTTTCAGAATTTTTTTTTGTGATTTCTTCTTAAAGAAAATTGTAAAATTGTATTAAAAATTTTACCAAAATATCTAGAGAAAGTTGTGACAGTGATAAAGACTTATGTATTTAACAGACATCTTGTAATTGGACCTTGGTAATTCTAGATTATTTAGATTTGTAATATCCAAAGGCTATTTAAATTTGTTATAAAAATGTCCTTTGGTATTCATAAAGTTATACATCTTATTTTGTATTAGGGTTATCAAAAGTATCGAAAATCAGATACTAATCGATACTAAAACTAATATAGAAACTAGATACTTATTTGAGCAAGTATCGATACTAAAATAGTCATATTCACAGGACGAAAATGAACCTTTCCAGAATAGCTTTAGAATGATCTTGAGCTGTATCAGAACAAGTATAAGCCACCTAGGCCACATAGACTAATATATACCCATGGACCACTATGGAACCTACCTGGACAACTGAGGGATTACACAGATATAAGACCACACAATAATATAAAAGAAAGTACTACCATTGAATGATAAAATCACATACAGATATAAGACCACACAATAATATAAAAGAAAGTACTACCATTGAATGATGAAAATCACATTCTATTGTCTAAATAAAGAGTGTTTTTATTATCATTGTTGTATTGTAATCAGTATTGAGTATTGAGTCTATTCCTTAGTATCAAAATCAAGTGACATTCTTATGTGTGTCTCCTCAGAGGTGCTGATGGACTCAACCACAGCGACGGCAGAGCTGGGCTGGACCATCCACCCTGCTCAGGGGGTGAGTCACAGGGACATGACAGAACACAGTGTCCCACAGAGCAGCACTGGCTTTGGGCAAGTGCCCCTGCTCACCCACCCACCCACAGGAGCTCAGATAGGCTCAGATAGGCTACAGACTCATTAACTGACTGAAATCTATGGAACAGAACAGCAGACCACAACAAAATCAACCATTTCAGTTCAATCTTAAATGTTTTTTTCCAGAATCACATTTTTCCAGAATCACATTACGTTCTGTTACTACATATATGCATATACACGCACACACACACACACACACACACACACACACACACACACACACACACACACACACACACACACACATAGATGCCAGCTAATATATACAATACTACTCATTTCAAAAATAACTCTGCCTTACCTGATTTTGCTTTAGTGTTTGCTTTTCTAGGGGGGTATCTATTTTTAGCAACTGTGCTCATACAGAACTATTTTATTGAAAACAAGTGCCACAAGTCAGGTGTTCAACGTTATTGGCTCTGGTCTGGAGAGAGGGCGGAGATTCTGTATCATGTGAACACACTTATCCCTTTAGGCATGGGTTTTACAGAGTAGAGAGCACTGATGAGGCCCTGTGTTACAGAGCCTGTCCCAGACCCCAAAACCGCTTTGTAAGTGAACAGTGAAATATTCATACAACGCACAGAGAGCCAGTGGAGCCAAGCTAAAACCTGGTGATGTCATGTCGGCTGTTAATAGTTATAAGAAAATGGAGTGGAGCTGCAGAGGAGATCAAATTTTAAGAAGGTCTACTACAGCAGGGATAGGGAGGCTTGGTTAATTATGTCAACGGGGAAATAGTCTTTAAGAGTGCATGTTTGGCCACCTAACCAAGAAACTTCTTATATCTGTCTGAAGGGAGGAGGTAATTACACAGAATACACTATAGTTGTTTATAGTAAGGAGTATATGTCATTAGTTATGGCGATAAAATTAAGCTAGGGTGTGAACTGTCATCTGAGCCCTATTTTGCATGATCTTTCCTGCCCCCAGTGGGTGTTCTCATGCCTGTTAGCATCCTCTGACTGTCCCTGGTTCATTTGAAGCACAGAACTCTGAGCCAGAAACAAAGTAATGTCACTTACTCCATTCAGTTACTGTAAACAACTAGGGTGTGTTAGTTTCACTGTAGTTAGCTCCTCCTTTCACACGGATATAAGGCAAACAGAACTGAAAGAGCCAAATGCTGATATGACATTTTAAAATCCATTATATGAGTCTCTTTTGACTTTTTTTTTGCATTTTTTCTTGCTTTAACTAGTCCCTGTCATGTGTTCTCAGTGGGAGGAGGTGAGTGGCTACGATGAGAACATGAACACCATCCGCACGTACCAGGTGTGTAACGTGTTCCATAGTAGCCAGAATAACTGGATCCGCACCAAGTTTATCCAACGCCGTGGGGCCCAGAGGATCCATGTTCAGGTCAAGTTCTTTGTGAGGGACTGTAGCTCCATCCCCAACGTGCCCGGCTCCTGCAAAGAGACCTTTAACCTGTACTACTACGAGGCAGATGCAGACACGGCCACGAACATGAACCCCGCCTGGATGGAGAACCCCTGGGTGAAGGTGGACACTATCGCAGCAGACGAGAGCTTCTCACAGGTATGGAGGTTTGGGTTAGAACTGTTGTGGGAAGAAACTGGGATTTAAAAAGGTATAAAAAAAGGAACTACAAATACAACCAGTACCAGGACATACATAGTTTTTCTCATTCTAAGCATATGCACAGGCCATGGCTCATGCAAGGTATACTTTATTAATTCCATGTGAGAGATTTCATTCTCTGCATTTGACTCTGCATTTGCTCATTCAGTGCAACCTGTCAGGAGCAGTGGGTGCCTCAGTGCAACGCACAGGGACTCATCTCCAGATCTTGAGTTAGTCTTGGTCAGAACTACCTAACCCACCCAGACACAGAGTGAGCATGCAAACTCCACACAGAATGACTCAGGCAGCCTGCAAGTAAACTCTGGAACATCTTGCTGTGAGGCGTGCTCACAGCTAGCCAATGCAGAATTCACTCACTGAGCTGCCGAGGCTGCCCTAGCACTGACTCATGATTGGCTGCAGGGTTTAGGTAGTTACGATTCAGACCAACTCTTTTAAGTCGTACAAATTGGAAAAGGGAGTAGCTCATTCTGCTTTGAGTGAATGAATGTACCATATTGTAGCTCTTGGTATTGTTATGTTCTGACCCTGGTGCCCTGCCCAGGTGGACTTAGGCGGCCGCATCATGAAGATCAACAGTGAGGTGCGCAGCTTTGGCCCGGTGTCCCGGAGCGGCTTCTATCTAGCCTTTCAGGACTACGGAGCCTGCATGTCCATCATCGCTGTGAGAGTCTTCTACCGCAAGTGTCCCCGTGTGGTGCTCAATGGGGCCGTCTTCTCCGAGACTCTCTCCGGGGCCGAGAGCGCCTCCTTGGTGGCAGCTCGCGGAGTGTGTGTCCCTAACGGAGAGGAGGTGGACGTGCCCATCAAACTATACTGTAACGGGGACGGGGAATGGATGGTGCCCATCGGGAGGTGCATGTGTAAAGCCGGGTATGAGACCACGGCCAACGGGACTCAGTGCAATGGTATGTAGATCTAAAGTAGAGTTAGTCCTGTTACCTAGATACTGGTAGTTGAGTAAGTAAACATTTTAGACATCTAGAAAATACTTTAAGTGATAGTATGTACCTTTCTGGAGGTGGAACACCACCTGCATGATTCCATGGAAATAGAAAGCTAAAACAATACTTCAGAACATTCTCCTTGGAGATACATTTTATGCTATAACACGGAATATTATAGCCAAAGGAACAACATTTCCACGGAAGTGAGCAGTTTCCATATAGTTCTCCAATTTCTGCTGCTATTTGCTTTTTGTCTTTGTAAATGCACCATGACAGAGAATCAAGTGTCTGGGATTGTGTCCCATGATTCTTAGTAGCAATGTGCCTTCTGTTTTGGTTATTACCAAAGAACATACTATGTAAAATGAATAAATTATATTTATTTAGCAAAGCATGTGGTAAAGAGAATTTATCATGACAAGGATAAATTAAAGTCAGGTAAAGGCCCTTTAACCATGTTATAACGTTTCTCCTTATCAAAAACATATCTGGTTTTGTATTTCGCTTCATTCACATTTGAATAAGTAATCCTGTTCACAAGGTCCACTCCCTCTAAGCGTCAGAAATCATTTAGTTTAAATTTTTCTAAATTGTTACATCACAAACAGAAATTCTATGCAGTTTTTTTTATTATTTATTACCACTACTGCCAGTAGATAGTGTTTTTTAAATGTTTTTTTTTCTATACTGTGAAGTGTGAATCATCCAGTTAAAAGGGAAAAAAAACTGTACAGGAAATGCATCCAACCTGTTCATATGTTTTTGTCACTAACCTAGCCCTAAACTGTGTCCACAGCCTGTCCCTCTAGCTCGTTCAAAGCAGCGCAGGGGGACCACAGCTGTGTGCCCTGTCCCCCCAACAGCCGCACCAGCAGCCAGGCCGCTACCACCTGCCTGTGCCGCTCCGGGTACTACCGCACGGACGCCGAGGGCCCCGGGATCCGCTGCACCAGTACAAGACACAGAGACACACAGAGGACATGCACAGGGGACACATATAAGACATTGACTAGTATGAATGTGGTGTGTGTGTATGTGTGTGTGTGTGTGTATGTTGGTAGTGGTCCGAGGGGGCAATAGTGCAGATTGGCAGCCTCAGGTCTGTCAGTCTGCCCCAGGGCAGCTGTGGCTATAATAGTAGCTTACCACCACCGAGTGTGAAGTGAAAAAAGCACATTATTATTTTCTGTCATGCACTCATGGAACATGCAAGGAACATATTTAGAAATGCATACACATGGACTTACAACAACACAACACGAAGTGACATATATAAGTAGGATGAGGGTGGGGCTATGGGTTTACTGAGTGTGACATCATCACAGTTGTTGTCCAAAATGCCCCACAGACACAAACAGCAGAGACAGGGATTTTGAACTCCTGATCAATTAGAGACATATCAGGGAAAAAGGAATGTGTGTCTCTTTCTTGTTTTTTTTTAGGCTTAGAAGCATTATAATAAAGATTGTTTGATAATGTCTAAAAACCAGAGAGCACTTATTTTTATGCAGTTTAAATTTCAAAACTGCATTGTACAAAGTCATGGAGCAGGATAAAATCAGCGAAAATGCCATTATCTTGAATGAGGTCTTAATTCCATTGGACCTGGAAGTAACAAAGTACAGTTATGACATCATCACTTAACAGTCCTAATTTGGGTAATACATGTCACAATTTTTGTCTTATCAATCGGTTTCAATAGGATAAAAAATTAGGACTGTTACCAATTAAAAACAAAAATCAAATAGCAATTTTTCTGACAAACATTGCAATTAGATTTGCGATTAATTTGTGACTGCTGATTTTGTTGTTTGTGGAGCAAATTATGGTTCTTTAGAAGCGGTAACTGCTAACTGCATCCATTCAAATTGTGATTTTGATTGCGATAAATCTTACAGCCCTACATAGCAATTAACAATAAAAAAAAATTATATCTTTTGAATGGGAACAGCTCATTTACACCAGCTGACCACCAGAAGCCAGACTGAAATGTCTTATTGCCCTTTGCATAGCGATCCCCGCAGCTCCTCAGAACGTCATCTCCATCGTGAATGAGACCTCTCTGCGCCTGGAGTGGAGCCCCCCAGTGGACAGTGGGGGGCGGGACGACGTGGTCTACAACATCATCTGTAAGAGCTGTGGCAGTGGGCGCGGTGGGTGCACACGCTGTGGGGACAATGTGCAGTTTGTCCCCCGGCAGCTGGGCCTGAGCGGCGGCCAGGTGCACATCAGTGAGCTGCTGGCACACACACAGTACACCTTTGAGATCCAGGCGGTCAATGGAGTGTCTGACCAGAGCCCCTACTCGCCTCACTACAGCGCGGTGAACATTACCACCAACCAGGCTGGTACGTGAGACTGCTTACACTCAACTGTCTTATTCTTATTTTAAAAGTTTTATTTGGCATAGGAACACAGGGATGCTCCACTACCTCAACCAGAGTCTTGTAGCTTCTGAGTCAGAGCAGGAGCTTTCCAGTCAGACCAGGAAAGAACCTACATTGAAAAATACATAGATGTACACCACTGCCTTATTACCTTAAAGTGGAACTAAACACCATGGACTTTCAAGTGCAAGTCATTTGCAGTGTATCCAAACAGCAGCACTGCTAACTCTGTAATTATGTTTGTGTTTAAATCTGTCATTGAAGCTATTTCTTGTTAGTCCAGACCCCCCCATCCAATCTCCTCTTGAAGGCCCATACACACATGCTCCTGCGTTTTCTGAGTGGACAGCAGAGAGGAGGAGAGACAGCAACATGGAGTAGACCAAGAGTAAACAAACGTTAACAGACCAGGAGGGGGGTGACACATTGCACTGAGATTTATAAACATAAATTAGCATTGTAGGTTTGCCTTTTTCAAGTGATAATAACATAATGTCTAAGAGACTTCATCCTCTTGGAGTCTGACCATGACAGCACTGTCTGCTGTGTTAGCTTTGTAAAGTGAAGCCCTGTTCCGCTTCAGTGAAACAGACCTTTCAGGCTCTGTGATTGGATGAGCTAAAGTGGCTCTCAGTGAACGCTGCTCCAGTTGACAGAAATCCCTCTGGAGCACACTGCAGCAGCGCCTCGCAAAGGTGACAAATCTGTGCTCTCCTCTGCGCTTTTGTGCTGACCATCACATACACATGAATGGGATTGTTGGTGACGCTTGCCGTTCACCGTGTAACTACGGCTGAATCCTTTGTCTCCTCTCTGTAATCTCCCAAAGCTTGGCCATTTCGCTCTGTATGCTCCCTGCTCTTCTGCGTTGTCATAATTACTATTGCACAATGCAGTCTTTGCTTTCCTTGCTGTGTTTTGTCTGTATGCATTGGAGAGGCAGGTCAGTGCCTTTAACATGTTTGCTTGTGCTTGTTTCTGTCAGCTCCGTCAGCTGTGTCGATCATCCACCAGGTGAGCCGCTCGCCCTCCTCCATCACCCTGTCCTGGTCTCAGCCCGACCAGCCCAATGGGGTCATCCTGGACTACGAGCTGCAGTACTACGAGAAGGTAACTCAAAATCAAAAATCAAAAAAGATTTTATTTATCCCGAAGGGGAAATTCAGATTATAGGTCTCTTCAAATCTTCATCTGCCATAAACCTCCTTATTGTACAGTCTTATGGCAGTCTGGAAGAAGGAGTCCTTGTGACGTTTTGTGCTGCAGCTCACTGATCTCAGACTCAAACTGTCTGCTCTCTGTTGTTCAAAAGCTGAACTCAGGGGATGGTCCATGTTGTTCAGTACAACATCCATCCTGTTGAGTGCCGCTGCTCCCCTGTTGAGTGTCCGCTGCTCCACTACCTCAACCAGAGTCTCTAAACTACTTTCTATAGTTGAACCAGCCCTCTCTATTAGTTTTTTTAATCTCCTAAGATCTCTTTGTCTGAGATTGCCCCCCCACAACAGACTGCAGCATAAAAGAGTTAGCCATTACCATCTGATAAAACATATGCAGCAGTTTATTATTTACAGACCTTACAAGACCTTAGCTTTCTTAGAAAATATAGACGGCTTTGGCCTTTCCTATAAAGTGCATCTGTATTTGTGGACCAGTCCAACTTGTTGTCCAGATGCACCCCCAGGTATTTATAGGTAGACACAATTTCAATATCTTCCCCACTGATGGTCACAGTTTGAACTGAGTGTGTGTCATGCCTAAAGTCAATGACCATCTCTTCCGTTTTGGATGTGTTTAGCATGAGACTGTTTTCTTGGCTCCATCTATTAAAGTTCTCTGTAAGACTCACGCTCATATGGTCAGGGCTCCAACCTGGCTGTTCTGACACTCTGTGCGTGGTTTCTTTACTGCCATATCCCGCTGCAGTCTTTGTGCTCAGAGATTTTAAATCTCGTCTGATTGTCTTTGTGTCTATTTTTGCACTTTTTGTTGCACGTTTGAAAATTGTTTAAGACTGAAAAATCGAGTAGTGTGTGGCGGGCTTAAGGTTAATACATACAAGTCATAAACCGATGACCAATAAACCCAAGCTAGCTGGGATAACATTTGATTTCCCAGTTGTAATTAAAGGCCCGGTACATAATTACTTTTCCATGTATTTGAGCAACTATATTGTATAACCCGATAATCAGGAAGTCTACATTAGCATGCTAGTTGCTGTTAGCTTTACTGTGGCAGTATACTCTATTCTGTTCTCTAAAAGTTGTGAAAAGCATTTATGAACTCATTGTGGTGAATAATTAGGATGCTGGGAATGAATAAGGTAAATGAGGAACCACTGCAAACAGTTTAAAATGAACTAGTTCTGTTTTTCACATTTTTAAGACCTGATTTAAGTAAAAATCAGATTCAGTGCCAAATTCAGATGCCCTGTAGTAGCTCAACCCCATAGCCCTCTCATTGTCCTTGTATCTCCTGACAGAACCAGGCTGAAGTGAACTCTTCAGTGAGCCGCAGTCAGACTAACACAGCCCTGGTCCGAGGACTCAAACCCGGGACCATCTACGTGTTCCAGGTGCGAGCACGCACCGTGGCTGGATTTGGACGCTTCAGTGGCAAGATGTACTTCCAGACCATGACCCAAGGTGAGATCGATGTGTAAGCTGATGTGTGGTTTCAAATTGCTACATCCTGCTTGTAGTTTTTAATGTTATTCTCATTGCATTAGGAACATCAATATAACAAAATAAAATCTAATTGTGATTGCCCACCGCTTAGTTTTGGAAATAAATTTCTCATTAATTTTTTCCCATAGACTTTCCCAAAAAATGAATTGCCTATTAAAGTGCAACAAAACACTAAATGCACTCCCTACTAAACTGTGTATGTTGTATTTTAATAGCATTATTTTTTGTTCCTAGTAATTTTTGGTCATTTTTAGTGCAAACTAGGTAAATTTGCAAGCCTCTGGTCAAAAATGTCTAAATCTAAACGGTGCTGCCTTCAGAGGTATCTGCAATTTCCAGTACTTGCATGTACTCGCGTGATTACTGAGCAGTACTGTGCTGGTGTGATTACTGAGCAAACAAGAACCTCTTTTGCAGGCAATGGTTCACACTGAGGAGAGAAGCAACGTAAATAAAGCTAAAAATTGCTGTTCATAGCTTCAAGGTTGGTTAGCTTCATGGTGAGGACAATTTGAGCACTGATTAAGATGAGCAGTATATATTCCTGGATTACCACATAAAGCTAAAACAGGAGCATAGGAGTATTAAAGACAATATAAAGTTGTTAAGAGAATATGAATCATGATTAAATTGACCTAAGATAAACTATAATACTATTTTCCATGTGTTTTGACAGAGGAGTACGCCTCCAGCCTCCAGGACAAGCTGCCTCTGATCGTGGGCTCCTCTGCTGCAGGCCTGGTCTTCATTATTGCACTCACGGTCATCATCATCGTCTGCCGCAGGTTTGAAACTCCTCCACTCCAGTAATGCATGCTCCATAGATTGGATTTTCTCTCTGTGAACTAAATTTGCAGACTCCCTGGCAGGTTGAAATTACAGACAATAAACATATACATGCACTATTCACACTGACTATGTACAGCAGGACAAGACAGGCACACAAGGACAGACAGGGACATGTTAGTATTAACATTTAACAGTGACTAGGCCAGAGAGTGAGTAAACACTCAATTCCTATTCCACTAATTTTTATTAGACAGATTCCCATTTCCATTTTAACAAGGTGCTTGAGTAGATAAAATTGAGTATTTCCATCCATCCATTTTCTTCCACTTATCTGGGGCCGGGTGCGGGGGGCAGCAGTCTAAGCAGGGACTCCCAGACTTGCCACACCCCAGACACTTCCTCCAGCTCCTCCAGTGGCACCCCAAGGCGTTCCCAGGCCAGCTGATACTTAAAATACAGCCTTATAGTACAGCCTTATAATACAGCCTTAACATACAGCCTTATAATACAGCCTTATAATACAGCCTTAAAATACAGCCTTATAATACAGACTTAAAATACAGCCTTATAGTACAGCCTTATAATACAGCCTTAACATACAGCCTTAACAGCGTCCAGGGGACACCCGAAACAGATGCCCAAGCCACCTCAGCTGGCTCCTCTTGACGTGAAGGAGCAGCGGCTGTACTCCGAGCTCCTCCCGTGTGACCGAGCTCCTCACCCTATCTCTAAGGGAGTGCCCAGCCACCCTGCGGAGCAAACCCATTTCGGCCGCTTGTATCGACGATTTTGTCCTTTCGGTCATTACCTAAAGCTCATGACCATAGGTGAGGGTCGGAACGTAGATTGACCGGTAAATCAAGACCTTTGCCTTTTGGCTCAGGTCTTTCTTCAACAGACCGATACAGCGACCGCATCACTGCAGGCGCTGCACCGATCCGCCTGTCAATCTCACGCTCTATCCTTCCCTCACTCGTGAACAAGACCCTGAGATACTTAAACTCCTCCACTTGAGGCAAGGGCTCACCACCCACCCGAAGACGACAAGCCACATTTTTCCGGTCGAGAACCATGGCCTCAGATTTGGAAGAGCTGATTCTCATCCCAGCTGCTTTACACTCGGCTGCAAACCACCCCAGCGCCTGCTGCAGGTCCTGGCTCGATGAAGCCATCGGGACAACATCATCTGCAAACAGCAGAGATGAGATCCTGTGGTTCCCAAACCGGACCCCCTCCGGCCCCTGGCTGCGCCTAGAAATTCTGTCCATAAAAACAATGAACAGAACTGGTGACAAAGGGCAGCCCTGGCGGAGTCCATCATGCACTGGGAACAGGTCTGACTTACTGCTGGCAAACTGAACACAGCTCCTGCTCCGGTCATACAGGGACCGGACAGCTCTTAGCAAAGAGCCCCGGACCCCATACTCCCGGAAAACTGAGTATTTCACATGGCTAATTTTTAAACATATTTTAGCTCCCACATGATCACATGTTTGTATATCTCTCAGCCATTGTTTTTAATGTTTCTCAAAGGTAGTGAAACTGGTGCTTTCCCTCACTGAGAGTGGAATACTATTCCAGAAGGCTACACCCTGATATGACAGAACATTCAGGGAGACTGAACATAACTATAATAATCAAAGTTCACAGTCCAGGTTTGAGGGGGACGTTTTTATAACTCTGTTCTTGCAAGTGATTGGAGCAATACTTATAACTATAATTTCATTAATTAATTTTTCATCCCTATTCTGTGGGCACATTAACTGAGTGGATTGCCCTCTTGCCTCACAGTCCTGGGTTTGATTCCCAGATGTACCCATCAACCTTAAAACAAGCACTGATCCTCCAGTTAGGTACTATTGACCCTGCTCTTACTGTTGTTTGTGACAGGAGGAGCTCAGAGCGCCCCGAGTCTGAATACACAGACAAACTGCAGCACTACACCAGCGGACACAGTAAGTACACTCACTACACATTATAACCTAACATAACATGGATCCTACTAGAGCTGCTGAAGGAGCTGTGTGTGAGAATAGCCAGTGCTGTCTCTGCTCTTTTTGTTTTGTTCAAATGAAGCGTCCCCCGGGATGAAGATCTACATCGACCCATTCACCTACGAAGACCCCAACGAGGCCGTCCGAGAATTTGCTAAGGAGATCGACATCGCCTGTGTCAAGATCGAGCAGGTCATCGGAGCAGGTAGCGCTTTCAACGCACTGCTCATAGTAAATACAGGGACACTGATGGAGGCACAGTGAGAGGGCTCTTATGGAAGTAAAGTGAATGGTTGAGGGTTGGATTCTCTGTTCTTGTTGTTACAGTTTTGGATGTAGTGTGTTTGTAAATGTGTGGGTAATTGGCTCACTTTAGGTCGTTTTCACACTGTCACTAGTTACGTCAACGTAAAAGGGCATTCGCTCCAAGTGCGCTTGGGCTGGTGTGAACCCAACAGTCTTACTCTGGACGGCAGTAAATGACCAGTCTGAGAGCACTTGAAACAGGAGGTCTCGGAGCGGCTCCACCCGCACTCTGGAGCAGGGCGAGTGCGGTGTAAACACAGCCGACCTCGGGCCAACTTACGTAGTCCGCGGTGACAGTAAGACTGCTTGGAATTGGGCAAAAAAATTGCTTGGCTTACATATATTTTATTGAATGGGCGCTGCAGAGTTGCTGTTTGACACATTCATCTGACGAGGCACTTTGGATCAACTTAATATTAGCGACACATCTCTTCTTGCTTTTGTCTGCACAGTGAGCCTGGGTGCACAGGTGAGCCTGGGCCTGTCTGTGTGTCATTCCAAAAGCTTTTTCTCCTCCACCACCAGCGCGTACAGTCCAGTGTGTTTAGCCACAGGTGAAAGAAAAGACCACCACGTATAGGGGAAACGAGTGTGTGCGTGTGTATTCACGGGCCTCTGTCCGCTTGAAGCGTGTTGTCATAGAAAGTTCTTTCTCAGCTGAAGGACTCATGGCTGCGTGTTTGGGGTGAATGATGCGCGGTGTATGAGAACAAGGTCGACCCAAAAGTAAAGTAAACAGAACTAAATCTAGTGCGCACTAGGGTCAGTTCACAGAGCAACTGACATGTGTGAAAACCACCTTTTTTTAAACTGTAAGAGCACAGGCTACATGCAGTTCCTTTAAGGAACAAGCTGTGGTATCGTCTCATCACCTACAGCTACGCTTATAAGTCCAGAGACAGCCAGTCTTTGTAAAATCTTACAAGTGAAGAAGGCAGTCGTATGATCAGCGAAACCTTTTGAGAAAAAAAGACATTATTATAGACGATCATCTTCAAACAACACATTTCATATTGTCTTGTAGATGATAAATAGTGATTATGCATTGCTATAATAGTCCTTGCTGCTGTTGCTAGGGGAGTTCGGGGAGGTATGCAGTGGGAACCTCCGGCAGCCCGGGAAGCGGGAGATCCTGGTGGCCATTAAGACCCTGAAGGTGGGCTACACGGAGCGGCAGAGGCGGGACTTCCTGTCTGAGGCGTCCATCATGGGCCAGTTTGACCACCCCAACATCATCCACCTGGAAGGTGTGGTGACCAGGAGCAGCCCCGTCATGATTCTCACCGAGTTCATGGAGAACGGGTCCCTGGACTCCTTCCTGCGGGTGAGCTGGGGGCTGAGCTTCTGTTCTTTTGTCATTCATGTAGACACACCTGCCTGAGTGAAGTGCGGCGCCATCAACCCCTCCAACCACCAATCACTCCCTCACAACCCAACCACACAACAACAGCACACAATTTAACTAGATGGCCTGTAAACTAAATGTTTACAAGCCAAAACATAACATTTAGAACCTCTAAAGAAGAAAACATCCATTTATATCCACAAAAGAACCATTTAATCCAGTGCCTTCTCTGCGTCTTGTGCCTCCTCTGCATCTTGTGCCTCCTCTACATCCTGTGCCTCCTCTGCGCCCTGTGCCTCTTCTGTTTCCTGTACGCTAAGAATTTTCACAGTCTTTTATTTAATTCCACCAGGTCCATAAATTGTAGATAAACTGTAGATTTCTTCACACATAGAAGAATATTTTATCTACAAAACACAGATCAACCTGCATTTGGGGCCGACAGGCTGTTTGTACTTTTATAACTTTGGTCGAGTGCTGTGTGTCTGGAGTAGAGTGCTCCAGTCGCTCAGAGACCAGGCTGAAGAGCCCTGTGTCTATATTCCCCATTACCGATGTCCCCACCTGGTACCGCTGTTCCAGAGATGGACCCATCTCTCTCTCACATACAACTAAGACTAAACCAGGGACCTCCGCACCTTTTAACGCACAACTCCAGTGGTACATTTTCTTGTAAACATGCCCTGTATTTTAGAAACATCCAGTGGTATCCCATACAACGATTGTTTGCAAAATTGTTTGCGTTGACCAAAGTCCCTATGTCCACCACGACAAGACAACAGTAGCAGCCCGGCTCAATGGGTCGCACTGAGCAGGGAGCCATCACCAAAGCCCCGCTCTCCTGCAGCAAGTGCACCGGAGCCGAGGAGGGCGATCCGCGGCCCGACTGAGCAATAAACAGTGAGGTTCTTTTGGCTTGCAGCTTAGCGCTCTGCCTCTGACTGATTGATGTCAAATAAGGGTAGACATACCACAGGCCGGGGAGCATCCACAATCCAACAGGATCTCATGCCCTGACCTCTTCACCTGTCTTCAGCTTTGGCTCTGCGCAGTACCTGATTCTCTGTGAAGCTTAACCAGGCAAAATTCACACAGTTTTCCACAAGGAAAACATGGGTTTATAATAGTGCTTATAAAGTGCTTTTAAATCCAGTTTTGATTTACAGTGGCTTCTTATTTTGTATTATACGTTTTGCACAGTTACAGTCTATGGTTCTCTCAAACCACAACTGTTTAAAATGTAGCCTAAATTATTTTTATTTTTATTCATAATTTAGTATAGGCCTACTAATTTGAGAATAAAATTAGAGTGTGGTAATTATTTGCAGCAGGGAACACGTCTCTGTTCTGTAAAAAGAAAATTGAATCAGCTTTAGCAGCATGAATGTTGTAACGACCGAAGCTAATTTTCAAGTGTCCATCACATGGTGTTTGACGCATTTTGATGTGTTGTATGTGAATGTGGTATTAGACTTTTTAGTGCATTACGCTCAGGTTAAGCTTTCACTGGTTACACAACATGCCACTTTGATCCTTGATATAACACTTTATATGAAAACGTCCTGACGTACTATATATCCTGTCATGTGTGCTTTGTTCAGCAAAATGATGGTCAGTTCACGGTGATCCAGCTGGTGGGCATGCTGAGGGGTATCGCTGCAGGGATGAAATATCTGTGTGAGATGAACTACGTGCACCGAGACCTGGCAGCACGTAACATCCTGGTCAACAGTAACCTGGTGTGTAAGGTGTCCGACTTCGGCCTGTCCCGCTTCCTGGAGGACGACACTTCTGACCCCACCTACACCAGCGCTCTGGTAGGACTGGGGGCTCTGAGAGGGGGGCAGGTTTTACATTTGTGTGATAGAGGGATGTTAGGAGAACTGTAGTCTGCGCTCTTTCAGTTTTCAAAAATGTTACAATCACAACTGAACCTGGGTTGTGCAGTGTCTTAACCTGCAGATAGAGGACAAATACAAGTTTTTCTACTTCTCAGTATATGGACAGGCCATGCCTCATGTGAAAGCTCAGAGCCTCCAGAATTCACTTAGAGGCTGCACTAGCACTGAGTATTGATTAGCTGCAGGTCCCAGGTATTAAACCAAAGGATTTTAACATTGAAACTGGCAGTCCAAATGAGAGATTCATGTGATGCTCATTCTGCTTTCAGATTGGATAATCGTCTTGAGAACCAAAATACCAAATTATAACATAAAGGGGACTTCATGTCCAATGTTTTTGTAATTAAGAATAAATCATTATTACAATTATAAAAATGTTATATTTGATTTGAACTTGTTTACCTTGTATCTGGGGAAACAGATATGTCAAGTTTATGAAATTTAGTTTAATTAAGTCCCTTAATTTAGTTTAATTAGGTCCCTTTAATTCTAGGACTGAGAATCAACTGTTTTTCATCATTCCATACTTACATAACACGATACATGGCTCACAGTACAATTCTATCATGATTTTGCACTGTCACAAAATCTAACAAAATCAGTCATGTCAATATATCAGTACAGCAGTCCACATGATCAGTACTGTATCATCAAATTTAGTATGATGATATTTTAGCACAGCGCTTTTTAATCCTGTGGTGAATGGTTCCTTCTCAGGGAGGGAAAATTCCCATCCGTTGGACAGCCCCTGAGGCCATCCAGTACAGGAAGTTCACCTCGTCCAGTGACTGCTGGAGCTACGGCATCGTCATGTGGGAGGTCATGTCCTACGGAGAGAGGCCCTACTGGGACATGAGCAACCAGGATGTGAGTACTTACCCTGGGGACATAAGGCACCACCACAGGCATGGAGAGACTTTAGCCACTCCTACTTTCTGATCAAATCCCTCATTTGTCCAGGAGTGGTGCAATGTAGAGAAGGTTTCAGAGTTCTGTGTGTTCTGTGTTATCTGTGTCAGAGTGGTTTGCCAAATTCTCTCCACTCTGCTTCCTTTCACTGGTGGTTTGATCTATAGGCTCTTAGGAATAATGCTGCTCTGTCTACGTCCAAGATGGTTCTTGTTGTTTGCTAATTTTCTGGAATTCTCTCCAGTTCTCTTACCACTTCCAAGTTTTTCTTCCCATAGTTTTAGAAAAAAGATGGTCTAATGTAGAGAGAATTTCAGACAACCTTCTCTACATTTCTATTCAAATGCAAAACGTGTCTGAGACCACAGTCACAGCATCATCTTGTGACCATCCAATCACAGGTGTTTATTTGTAATCGTTTTGAATTGCTTGAACATTCTAGTTCATTCAGAACTTAGCACAACCCATATTAACTGCATTTGGTGCTTGTCCTATTTTGGTTGCACGTTGTCTCACTTGCAGTCATTGTTTTTCCTCTCTGTGTTTCCTCTTTGTAGGTTATTAATGCCATAGAGCAGGACTACAGATTGCCGCCTCCTATGGACTGCCCCAGTGCACTGCACCAGCTGATGCTGGACTGCTGGCAGAAAGACCGCAACAACAGACCCAAGTTCAGCCAGATCGTCAACACTCTGGACAAGATGATCAGGAACCCCAGCACCCTCAAGGCCATGACACCTCTGTCTTCCAGGTAATAACAGACAGAAATTAGTAAAATAATATAATTAAAGACTAATTCAACACTCATAAATATTCAATACTTATAAATATCTTGGGTTTTGGATTGATGAACACTTATCCTTTAAAAAACATATCTCAGAATTATGTCAGTCTACAGTCTAAAATCAAAATTATTATCATTTTTTTACAGAAACAAATATGTATTACAATAAATTACAGAAAAGAAATCGTGCAAGCAGATGATGGATTAAAAACTCATCACTGATTCTCTATGGAAAAAGTGGGCTGGCCATCACTGTTAGAAGAGAACAGCACTGTATGAAATGTATCTATAAGGGACTACTTCAAAACCTGCCAGAATGCCTCACGTGCATGTTAATCATTGATACTGGAACATTTCATACCAGATCACATGACTGTATAAGTCTAAGGACGAGCCGCACCAAAACTGAGATGGGAAAGAGGCTTTTAGCTGTTTTGCTTCACAAAAAAGGAACACACTCCAAGGAAAAGCAAAACTGGAGCACCTGCACCTGTTTTTAATGTTGTATATGGGTTTGTATACTTGTTTTGTTTGTTTTTCTGCTTGTATTGTATTTTAAACAGGGTGCCCATGAAAAGAAAGCCCAAGTGCTCTCATTGGGTTCCCCTGTATAAATAAAGATAAAGAAAGAACGACTAAATAAAATACCTGATTTTTAGCCTCAATT
>JACM01002193.1:0-26100 GCA_000787095.1 Periophthalmodon schlosseri | reverse complement strand
CACACACACACATATATATACATATATGTATATATTTGTATTGTGCATTGTACCAAAATGTGAGGGACCCTGTGATTGTCGGCCCAAATAGTAAACATAAACAATTTGTGCATATGACTTACTCAGACTTGAATTTTAGAATGAAGCAATAACAAACCACTTTTCTTTCATAGGATTAAGTTTTTGAAGTTCACTTAAAAAGGTACAAACTTAAGAATTATTCCCAATCAAGCACACCGGCATTAAAATAATGTCATCTTTTAACGGCAAGCAGTAAAAACGAATTGCTGGCGGTTGTCCTTTCTTCACAAGTCCTCAGTATCAGGGCACTTGGCAGGCTGTTCACGTGGAGTTAATCAGGCAACATAAAAAATGAAGCCCACTAAATTCATTAATTAATCTCTTTTTATTCCTGCACAGCTCAAACTAGTTTTAAATTATTCCGGCGCTTAGCTGCAAGGCAAATTGGTACTCAAGGCATGTGAAATAAACATTAGGTGGTTTATCTATTGATGCAAGACATAAGCAGGGAATGAAATGTTTTGGAGTGTACTGGATAAAGTTTGTTTTGTAATTGATTTTGTGTATTAGAGAAAGACTTGTGTGAAATGGGAAAGCAAGGCAAATTCTTATCATAGTTTTGGGGTTGGCAATGTAGTATTTACATATTGCATGCTTGTATGCTTTTAATTCAGGCATGCATAATTTCTTGTTGCAGCGTAATGCCTAGTTAGACTGCTCCTTTTGAGAAAAATAAACACTTTACATACACATGGTCTAAATTATTCCGAGTGCTTAGTTTGCATAACTCAAATGAGCCACGCTGTATTTCATAAGTTTATTCAAAGCTGGAGTAAGCAATATTTTGGGTGAGGTTGCTGAAAAGATGCATGTCTAACTCTATAATTTCAGTTTGCAAAGTGACATGGTTGTTGAAGTGCTTTCTTTCACAGCCAATTATACGTGTTGAAATCCTGTCAGAGTAGGTCTGCTCAAATGAAGTTTATGTAATGTTCCTGGCTTTGATTGGCTGATTGCATTTAGCACAACTTTACATTAGAGACACGTAGAAGCATGAAAAGAACTTTTAGACAGAATTTCCTAGTTTGGGATTAAGGGAAACGTCATTGTGTTCATATCGTTATCCATATCCTGCAATGGTACATCATGATAAAAAAAGAAATACAATATTTGAGAATTCCTGAGAATTTCAGAAACAGTTCCTTGATCAAAGCATGCTGTTTGTTTGATTAAACATTTGGACTGTGGACCTCACCCGAATTTAATACCAGATGTGTAATCGGATTTTCAGATCAGAATCTTCAGATCAATCAACGCACCTCGCACACTGTACACCTCTGACGTACTTTCGCCTCTTCCTGTCTGAAACTCCAGCCATGTCCTTGCGTCTCACGGGGAATGCCTTTTATCATGTGACATGGCGGAGCCTGTGCTGTAGGATGTAGAGTGAAGGGGGGTTGGGGGTGGTCTCTTCGGGACAGCTGTTTCCCATCAGCTTTCAGTGGACCGGAGTGAGGCTGGTCGCAGCTCTGCTCCGTGGATCAGAAGCCGCTGTGGGGAGGAGGCTCAAGAGAGATGTGCGGGGGCCCAAATGCGTCCAATTAGAAGGTCATCCCAATTTGTTCTCCCATATCCGCGGCGCTCTTCGGGAATCCAGGGCCCTGCTTTAGTTCCATGTTACATACAAATCCTTATGCCAGGAGGTGAATGGGTTGCTGCCATCTGGGAGTCATTACGCCTTTTCCTCCATTGTTTCCTGTCTTTTCACCCCAGTCCAGCTCCACCGAGCTCTAGCTTTAGCTCTTTGTTGGCGCAGGTTCCATTGGCTTGGCTTGTTCAGGTTCGAAGCCCCCCCAATCCCTTCCCTGTTCCCGTCTGTGTAATTTAAAACTGGGAATGCTTAGCGGCAGTCACTCATGCACGGGGCGTCTGCATTAGCACATGTTGTTCACCTCATCAGCAACAGGAATGTTCGGCAAGATGTTTTGATTCATCCTGCATCCATTTTCACCACGTCGCCCAATTTGCAATATATTTCTCCTTGGCTGTAATCATGCAAATAATAGTTGGGAATCATTTGAAGCAATTTCACGACACGTTTTACTTTTAAAAAGGCATTCCACTTCAGAGGAATTTTCTGGAGCTGTTTGCATCTTGAGGCTTTTCAGTGGAGACAGGAAGGAGCTAGCTTGTGGCCACCAGAAATCACACTCATCTTTTAGACTTGGTGGATTGGATGCAAGTTTGCGTGGTCTTCGCTTCAGCTGGATTTTTTTCCCTTGTGGAAAAATGATAAATTGCTCTGCTATAGCTTTCTGTTTAAATCTTTCACTGGTGCACTGCAGGGTTGTGTCGTCTTGTCTTTGTCACTGTCAGACATCAAGACATTTTCTTTCATGTGGGCTTATCACAAAATATCTCATTGTGTTTGAGAAAGGTTTTTCAGCACAAGAAGAAATAAAAAAAAAAAAATTGCAAAATTCTGTTAAGAAAAATATCATGCTTGGGGTTTCTACAACCCTTTATTATGTTGTCGTCAAATGGAAGTCAGAAGGTTGTATTTTCATTGACAAGTACACAATATCCTGCTGTTAGAGTGGGTAAAGTAGTGGTCTAAAGAACACTATTTCACAATGATTGACAATAAAAATGCTCTTTTTGAAAAACCTTGTGCTCAGAATTCATATTTTAAAGAGAAAAGAAAAACAACCTTGAAATTAGCCTCAATTGTAAACGTGCACTCGTAACCTCCTGCCCCCATTGTGACTGTGGTCCTTTCTGTGTTTTACAGTTCTCCGAGATGACTTCAGACAGAACCCAGTGGATGTGATGGTTGCCGTGGGTGAGCCTGCGGTGCTGGAGTGTCAGCCTCCACGTGGACACCCTGAACCCACCATCTCCTGGAGGAAAGACGGCTCCAGTTTGGACGACAGGGATGAACGCATCACGGTATACTGTTGATTTCACATTATGCATATTTGACTTGGTGTTGCACTGTATGTTACACAACAATATCACAAAGAAAGGCACCATTCATAGTTTTGTTATGTGTACATGGAGTGAACCAAGATTTATCAGCAGGAGTTTACTATCCATGGGTCTCAAAAAAATTTTAAATTAGGACAGTTGCCACAGCAATTCACATTTTTAAACAAAATATCCTATCCTATCATGGTGAAAAGTCCTCAAAATGTTGCATATAATAAGCTGATACTCATGAATTAGTTACATCAGTGACCTATGGCAGTGTGTTTTTATACTGTATTTAAAAAAACAAACAAACAAACAAAAAAAACCATCAAGTATCAAGCTCTTTTATTACTGTCATGATTGATTTTGTAATTTTGGTGCCTTGACAACACATTATTGCAGTCTTAATATACTGGTGTTCTTTAAATGTTGAATCCCAATATAAAGCTTGTCTACTAGTTAAAGACTCTAGGATGCTTTGAGCTTGAAGTGTGCTCTGTTGTCTTGCCTTTGCAAAATTACTGGTGTAAAATAAGAGATGAAATGACACTATTTGTTGGCTCTGTAATAATCAGAAATTCGTCAAGCTGGCGGTGCTTGTAGCAAAACAAAAGACTGTCAAAATGATCTCAAAGCTTGAAAGGATATTTAGAATACGAAATGTTCTGAAGCATCAAGGTATTTTCACTCTTTTGGTTTCCTACGGTGAATAAAATTGTTCTAAAACTTTTTTGATATAAGATAGAAAAAGCTTTAAATTGATTAATCTCTGAAATTAAAATTATTCATCGGTGAAGATTTTGCCTGATCCTTTACCTGTAGGATGAAAGGATTTGCATCTCCAAAAATGAGCCGTTATTACTAATTCCTCACAGGTATCTCTTTATCTTATGTAGCGATCTATGTGTCTAAGTAAACAACGTTATCATCTTTATTATCAAAACCTTATTTAGATTTGCAATTATAGATAGAAAACATAACTCCAAACAAAAGTAATTGCTCTTTTTTTCTTGTCTGTACAACTGATGATAAAATACATAATAATAACAGTATTACATGAGCGGCTCTCAGAAGCTTATATATAAGGCTGTCACAAAGCGGGACTGTATATTGATTTTCCCTTGCAGTTTTGTGTACATTGAACTGATTCTGGGCCCTCGAGGCATCAGATGTATTAGAGCAGTAAAAGCACAAAACAGGTTAGCTATCACTCCACTTCCTATGCCTGTATTTCCTATGCCTCAACCGCCCCCATAATTGAATGTGTGTATATGTGAGTGTGTTGATTTGTTTATCTGAATGCCAGTGTACGTACAGGATATGCAGCCGAGCAGTTTCAAAGCCCATCTTAGTGCGGAGTGACAGGTAGAGTGTCTCTGGGGGGCTGTGATGGACAGAGCATCTATGTGTGATTTAAGGAGCAGTGTAGATCACAGCCAGAGGGGGGCTCCTTAGAGATAACGCACAAAGACTGTTTGGGCTTTGTACTTCCAATACTTCTATGTTGTTCTGTCCAATCAGCTCCCTTTATATGGAAATATGTCTTAGCTATTAGAGTTTGCTGCTCAAAGACTTCTCGAGGAAGGAGGAGTCCACCACAAACTAATTTATAGCTACTATAGACTGCAACTACTCCCAGTATTTCCCCTGTGTCCTAAGCCATTATTTATTAATAATCATATGTATGCTTACATCAAGCTTTTAATTATGAGATGCTCCCTACACATCGGCAAAGTGTGATGTATTGATTTTAATTAAAAAGTGAAATGCTCTTATGAAGCAAAAATGGGAAAGTCGTTTATATTGCATTTAGAGGTCCTTGAAGTGATACACATGTTATAGGTGTATACAGAGTCTATTCTTAATATTGAAGATGGATGCTCACTAAAACCCATCATGCCGTGCTCAAAGCAATACATTTGCATTGGAACCATGGCTGGTCAAAGGACAAACCATCCAGTTAAGTATGAAAAATACCCTCATGCTTAAAACATGTTTTCAGTGAATGTCTCTAATTAGCGAATTTCATTGTTATTTTGCTTGTGGAAGGATAACTTGGCAGGCTAAGTTATGCAGTGTGCAAAATGTTCCATAATGCTTTATTCAGTATATAATTTTATATTCATATGGAAAATAATTTAAAATGACTGCCTACTGTAGTGAAATGCCTTATGTATGGTACAATGCCCACCTTGTCTTTCAATAATGTAACATCTATGTTGTATTATAATTCTTCTACTTTTTCATGTGTGCTTTTGCACAGTGCAGTCTCATACTATCCACTAGAAGGCAGCTATCATATGTAATTACCGCAGATATCCCTCCTGTTGTCCATTTATCTGTGAAGAAGACAGTGAAAGAGACATGAAATTCAAGCTTTGTGCATTCAAAATGTAGGACAGCTAAACCACAGTTGGATTTCCAAGTGGTTGAATCGCTTCTAAAAATGATGAGCGGTCACTTATTTCACTCTTTAATCAGCTGCAGCACTGTGGTATTTACAGCCAATGGTAAAAGTCAATGGCAGTGCTCAGAGTAAGATGTAGTCCACTGGGATTCTTACTGGAGCCATTACACCACCACAATGTTTCACATCGATTCATCAAGAGGCACTAATTACATGGTAGGTCTAGCAGCCATAGCATGTCCAAGAATGCCACATAGAGCTAGATTTGTCCAAAATTCCACTATTACATAATGATAATATCCTTTTAATCAATTGATTAGTTCAAATTGGTAGGTTCTTTATGACACAGGCTTACATTTATATCCAGTTGACCAAAAGAAAAAAGATGTTACAGTTGCTCACCGGAAGTCACGAGAAAGGGGATATGTTGTCTGTAGTACACACATCATCGACTACTTACTGTAAAAGTATGATTTTGTTTGTACTTTACTTCTATGGATTATCTAATATTATACAGTAAACCCCATTACAGCAAGAATCCCCAAAGGTGAGAATCTGTGTTTATTACTTAGCTGATAATATGCAGCCAGGAAATGCCATTTAAATTCTAATGTGCAATGTATAAATCTGTATAAAATATTCCTGCTTTGCCTGGTTTTATCCAATGCAAATACATTCACTTTGTAATACAAATTTAAACAGATGCTGCTCCTCTGCCGGGGAATTTCAAAATAAGGCTGTACTCTGTATGCCTTTTCTGTACCTCCTGTAAATCAGTATTCTGTATCTTGATAGCATTAGCCTTCTAGATATTTTTGATGAGGCTTGCATCAGGCCATTTCACTTGTTGGGCAGTTGTTTTTCTTGTGTCTTATTTGTGGCTTAGATCTGGGCCAGAGGGCTCTGACTAATAAATGAAAGGTTGTCGGTTTGATCCCTGCAGCAGAAATTTAATGATAGATTCTGTCTGTTGGTGGTCTGCGGACAGGGCAGAGCAAGGCAGGTGCTGTCCAGTGTGATTCTCAATCCCCCACTGCTGCTCCGACTACATACAGCGGTGACCTCATGACCTGTGTGAAAAAATAATGGAATAGACTGGCCTCTGCGCAGTTTGTTTTATAGAGGTGAAGAATACCAGATCAGACATTTTTTTGGTTCACTCTTTTGAACAAAAATGAGAACTAGTCAGGCTGTGTTGTAAAAGTGCACTATGTAACTTTCCTGGTAGGGGGTCCACCATTTGTTATTGATTTGCCTGAAATGTTTCACAGTATGGCAATGACATGTGTTAGTTGCTAAAAAAATATATATTGCCGCTCCACTTGCTTTGGTCGTGTCACCTGCTTGTCTCCGTGGAGATAAGTTTAATGCCATTCTGTTGAATATTACAGGCAAAACAATTATATCTCCTCAGAGACAAGCATGTGGCAGACGCTCCACCAAAAAAGTACACAGTGCACCTTTAACATAAACATTATTTTTGTAGACACCTTTGCTGCCACAATTAAATATTTTTAAATTGTATTTAATTGATAAAGCTAAACAATTGGTTGGACTAAAAGAAACATATGCCTCACATTTACAAGTAAATAGACCTTCTAGCCCACTGTATAAACCAATTCTCTAGTAATTGGCATTCATTTATAAGAGGCCATAAGTTAATATATGCTAAATTAGCCAATTTAGTTTGAAATTGAGTCAGTATTAGAGAGCCGCCACTGCGTTTTCTATTAGCAATAATGTATTGGAGCTGTAGACCTGTCATATTACTACAAAGTCATTAAACGATTTGTTTGTGTTCCTAGATGATTGCTGATGCGATGTGCATTTCTGATTTATTCAATCTTTCATTGGATTGACTTCACAAAGTCCTAAAGGTGCCCTACGCATTTTTTCTGGTAGGCCTTATGTGACCTGCATTTCTCCATGAAGATGTTTTTTTTTAATTGTTTATTTGAATAGGGACAGATACAACAAACATACAGTAACCATTCAGTAATCTGATGTGGGTATCACAGTGTTTATAGCCTAGGCTAATTCGCAACACCAGTCCCCAGAAGGGACTGCAGAACTGTTTTGCTTTCTCTGGAATGTTCCACAGTATGGTATTATCTGTCTTGCATTTGTTCAATTACATGTGTGCTTATCACTAGCTTAAAGAAAATGCATTCTTTTTATGAGGATTGAACATTCCAGGCATGTCCATGGAGACAAGCAGGTGGTGGACACTCCACCAGAAAAGCTACATAGTGCATCTTTGAAGAAGCCCTGGAGAATATATATATAAACATTAAAGGGCCTATACTATGCTATTTTCTGATCTATCTTATAATGCTGTTCATCAGAACCATACCTGGAGTTTTGTTTTGTTTCATTCATACGTTCAACACACAAACCTGCATGTTTTAGGCTGAGTTCTTCTCTCAAATGGACATCACCTTGTGACGTCATGTGGTAATACAGAAATGCTCCACTTTGTTTTTAAACTCCATAAATTTTCACTAGAATCATTTGGATAATTTCAGCCCTGAAATTGCAAATCTCTACTGAACTAAAGGTAAAAGGTAGCTGTTAACTTGGAAACTACCACTACCACAGCGTTTAGAGCTTTGGAGATGTAGACAGACTAATAATAAAGGATTACTCAGACATGTGTGAATGAAACAAAACACAATTCCAGGTATGTTTTTGATGAGGTAGCAATGTTCTAACATGGCTAAAAGGTCACAAGAATTCATTTTGTGTAAAAAATACCAGAACATTGGTTAATGTTTTCGCCCATTCACTGACCGCACACACATTTGTGCGTTTATCTTTTTCTCATAGCTACTGTTTCATATTAGACCAATATTGTCTTGACTGTGTTGTGATATTACAGTAATCTATTTATAAGCATCTGAGTAGAAGCAGGGAAATGTTGCTATTTATAAAAATGAGTTTCTTCAGATGTGCTGCCCATTTACAGTAGCACATCATCTCTCCACCATTGAGCCATTCGTTTGGGAAGCCTCAGTCCCCTAACCCTACATTGAAAGTGGTATGGAGACAGCTCATGTGGTCTGTGGGGGCGTATGGTGCAAGGATATGAAAGGAATGAAAACAGCATGGAGTGCACATTTCAGGCCCTACTTTGTTGTGTGAATGTGTGTGTTTGACAATGAGTGTGCATACTACAGTGTGCTTCTGAGGCAAAAGTTTTCAGAAAGGCAAAGTACACTGACAGAACATCTGACGAGGGTTTCTACAAAGAGCCCCTGTGTCTTTGTTCCCTGCGCTAATGTAGCACCAGATATGAATTATGTAATTTCATAACAGATGACCTTCTGTGCTGCTGTGTGAAAGACAGGGTGATTTTTATACTTGAATAAAGGTATGCGCAAGACTATCTGCTGTCATGACACCAAGGATGATTGCATTATACAGTTAAGAGATACTATGTGGAGCATGAAGTTCAAGTAAACAACGTTGAGAGGTATGAAACTATGAGAGTATGTGTCTTTGAAAAGTCATCCAAGTGATTACTGTCATTCTGTAAACTTAAAGCGGCACTATGTAACTTTCTGGTAGTTGTTAAATGTTATTGTTTTTTTGTAATGTTCCACAGTGTCTCCATGGAGTTACATCAGTAAGTCTGTAGACAGGTGAATGCATGTTTTTAAGGTGTTTCTTTATCAATAAAAAGACTTGCAATAAAATAGTTGGAGTTTGGTTTGATAAAGTTTAATGGATTGTTGCAGAACATTCCAGGCCAAGCAAAAACCAAGGAGACAAGCAGGCAGCAGACCGTACCAGAACATTTTCATAGTGCACCTTTAAATCTGTTGTTTGTGTTTTTGTTTTTCTCTAGATCCGCAGTGGGAAACTCATGATCACCAACACCAGGAAGAGTGACGCTGGCAAATACGTGTGTGTCGGGACCAACATGGTGGGAGAGCGGGAGAGCGAGATCGCTGAACTCACTGTTTTAGGTGAAATATGTCTAATGTGTGGTTTTGAATGCTTTTTTGTGTGGTTTCTTTTCCCTCAAAAGTTCATGGAGGACTTGCCCACCACAGTGCTGCTCAAGACCATTCACACTGAACTATTATTCATAAAAGACCTACTGTTGGGGAGTATGCAGTTGTAGAGCCAAAGCAAAGTAATCCATCTTAATAGGAGTTTTTAGTGTGTTGCTAGATTTATTTAAAATGAAAGAAATAAAGTTGTAGTATTTTTTCTCAATGTGAAATCACTGTCAGCACTTCATTTGGTTGCTGCTATTTTTAATGGTTCAAGTTAAGGCAGAAACAGTGTTCATGTTTAACAGATTCTTATAAAAAGGAATTCTGTGTTATGTAAAAGTTAAAATGTTGTTGTTAGGACACCTTCAAACCAGTAGTATTATGAACTATGTTCTCTTCAGTATAGTATGTATAATAGTAGTATATTGCATTTCAATTTTCATGGACACTTGGCATTTGTCTTTATGAGTATTATATCTTATGGGATTATAGGATTTTATTTCCACTTTTATTGTCCGATAGACCCAGATTTACTTGCTGATCTCATCCCAAATCAATCTGAAATGTAACCCACATTGCTGTACTTGCAGTATTTTGTCATCTACTAATATCTCCGTCAAATACTCGTATAAGTCAAATTATGAACACTAAAAATCCTCTAAATATCTACACTTGCTGAATTCAATGCCAGGCCCAGGATCTATAGCTAACTATAAGTCATACAACTCACTGCTCTGCTTTATAACCCACTCAGCTCTTTCTCCCAGAAGAATAGACAGAGCTATTATTAATATCATGTCATAAGCTGACCTTGCATAGAGATTGAGTTTGCAGTATAATATCCCATAAAGCCATTCAAGGCTAGGAGATTATTTGTGAATGCAGATACATGCTTTCTACATGTCGTGCATAATACATGACTCTAGTGGAAATGGATCACATTTTAACCATGTCAAACCCCGGTCATGAAATTGCTTTAATTGCCAGGTTTTCCATAAGGAGTCATACTAATGATTTTAATGTGTTTCCTGGTTTGTTCTGTCACACCCAGAGAGACCGACCTTTGTGAAGCGGCCCAACAACGTGGTGGTGCTGGCGGACGAGAGCGTAGAGTTTCAGTGTGTGGTTCAAGGAGACCCTGTTCCCACCGTGCGCTGGAGGAAAGATGATTCTGACTTGCCTAAGGGCAGGTAATGCACAAAGGCCTTCACTGCACAGCCTAATTCACCATGCAAGCATGCGTTTCAACTTGTGCTTTCATCTCCCGATACACTGTGTCCATGCTGCCTCCACAGATTTGAAATCCTAGAGGACCATACCTTGATTGTTCGCCAGGTGACCTCTTTGGATGAGGGCTCCTATACATGCGTGGTGGAGAACATGGTGGGCAAGTCCGAAGCATCAGCCACGCTCACCGTACATGGTCAGTAGTATTCATTGGCTCTTCAGATGTGCTGTTTACTCTGTGCATTTCACATACCTTTGCATGGGCATTTGACTTTCACACAAGCTCTAAATATATCCTGATGCCATGAGTTAGCTGGTTTGACCTGTCCATAACATCAGTTCACATAAGAGAAAGTTCATATATTTTCAACGGGTATGGAAAGTAATTAGATACTATAACAACAATAACAACAACAACAACAAAAATAGCACAAAAATACAAAAAGTATTTAGACCCATAGACAGCAGCATTAGTAATAGTAGTACTGAAAGTAAACAAGTATTACTAGTAGCAATTACTGTAGTTGTTGCTATGGTGTTACAAGGAATCTGTAAATTGACATTTGTACATTGGGTAAACTACATGCCATGTCACAAAGCTGCAGAACTATGATTGTTTTTGGTATTTTTTACTTGGATACAGATGGATTACTTCTATTATCATCTCTGTTATTCTCAAACAGCAAATATACCTACTGGCCATTCTTATAAACAGCCTCTTGTAGCTGTGTGTTTACAGTGACTTGTTATAGTAATGGTGGATAAGCCTAGCAAAGCATGCAAGATAAATGTTTTCTCCAGCGCATAAAATGGATTCATTTGGCTAAAGTGTCCTGCCACAGTTTCGCCCTCAAGTTCTTAAATCATTTGCAGGAAATGAGTGGTGAGACACTTCTCATCCTCCCACTATGTAAACACATATAGAGGGACGCAGTGGGTGACACCGGCTGGGGACAGTAGGACTTAATTAAAGATAAGGCAGGTCTGGTGCATGCTGGGAAATGACATGGTTCCAATTACAGTGTCTTCTTCTGCATTCACAAAAACAACACAGTGGGAGCAGGGGACCATGGCTAATTTGGGCAATAAATGGGAAACAGCAACAACTAGCAGAAGAGTCGCAATTGTCACAGTGAGGGAAAAGCTATTTGCACAATATTATCATCAAAATTACTTGCTTGAAAATCAGAGGTGGCAGAAATATTTATAATAAGTTAAACTGCAGTCATTTTAATACTATTCAAGAAAAAAGTGAGCTAAGGTAAAATATTTCCTGAGATGAAAATGCAAACATTGTTTTGTAATTAGGCAATGAAGTCTACTAACACAACAACAGCTACTGCAAATGCTACCATTACTACTATACTTAATATAAGTACTAACTACTGCCACTGCTACTCATGTTACTATTACAAAATAACTATTGATATTACAACTTCTTCTGCAAATAGGACTACCTAGGAGTACATTCTGACTACCTTGGTGACTTATGCACTCAGAAAGTCAGTTTTCTCCAAAAAACTGCACTTAACATAATTACTTATGGGGTAGTATTGAGTTACTCTCCAGCCCTGTTGAAAACTAATGTAGACTTGACATTTTGCTTTGTGTCATTTTCAAATAGGCAGTCGTTACTTGTGACCGCAAAGTCATTTTTACTGACACAGAACATTTGGTTGGTATTAGACACTTGCCATTTTAAACAGTTGTAACAAGCCAAAACAGCTTAGACGGTTAGCCCTGGCTCATAGACTTGAGTGTAATGAGTGTTCGCTGTTGCACTTCCACTGAGCCATAGGCAGCATGTAATCTTGTGTGATACTGTTGGAAAAACATTCTTTAAACACAAAAATGCCACAGTAATCTCTCTCACAGTGGCTCCAAAGCAAGCTGGTCGGATAGCCGTTCATTTCCTCATAAATCAAATTTACAGATGTCAGCACTTGCACTGAACACTGAGTTTCCCTTTTATAAAAATATGTCTCAGCAGAATAGGCCTCTGTACAGTATCATTATTCATGTGGCTGTTTGTGTGTGTGTCTTCTCTTTTATAGTAAACACGGGTAAGTTGTCATCCATCCCTCATCCACCATCTGATAGCAGCAGGAACTCAACTCTGTCCCATCTGCACTCATAGTCCATCAACCTAGGCAGTGATTCTTATAATGTATGAAAGCAAACCAGAACTAAGGTAAATATTGCATACGTAATGTTCATGTATACAGGTAAAAGGTATTAAATGCCAGTGACCTGTCCACCCTAGTTTTGAAGTCAGATGTGCCAGTATAGACTAAATAAAGCAATGTCATTAATTAGTGTAGTTTAGAATCAAAGCTAGCTTTTTGATCATTTCACTGTTGCAGTTCTACAACCCCAATGATTTTGAACAGGCATTTCCATGTCTAACTTTGACCTACTTGTTCTTTTTAAACAAAATTCTCATTCAATCAATAATGGATCCAGTGCTTGCCAGTGTAGTGGTTTAAGACATTGCACATGTGGTTTACCTCTCTCTCCATTTCACACCAAAGCTCCTGTCAAATAAAGCCTTGAAGCCAAAAAATCTTTAAGAAAATAAAAAAATCAATCCAAGTATTGTGAATATTGAAATTTCAACCTTGTTTGGCATCTCTAGCGCTACTCAAAGCCATATTGTCCAGTTGTTTTTGGTACTTTTTTACCTTAATTCAATTTCTGCATTCAGTAAACTGTGTCTAATATCTCAGAATAATATGAATTTGGTTAAACAGTGGAATGTGAAGATGTTAATAAGCAATTAAAAATAACTTGCAAAAGGCACCTGGCTATACAGGCTAGTTCTAGTATTGATATCCGAACAACCCAAGATAGTATCTTATAGTGGTTCATTCATTCAGTGAACCGTAAAATGAGGTGGTAATCTGTCAAGATTAAAGATCACATGGAAACACAAGAAGGAGACAGTAAATCTTAACAGTGATGGATTGCAGCTGAACCCAGCATTGTTCAACAAGAATCATTTGATCATTGTCTCGAATTACACTGGTAATATGAAGAGGAAATCTCAATGAGGAAATGGTAGTAATGAAAAAGCCATTTCTGCCGCAGCACTGGAGACCATTCTAGTGTTTGTAAACAGAAACAAAGATGACATATTCAAATGAGTGATTAGTACGGCTACATTTGTATAATTGTTACGATTGTAGCATATCTAATTTGCGTATTGTTGGGTTTCAGCTTCCTGATATGTGCAACATTTTGACTTTTTAAATTCAAAAGATATATTATTTTGTTTTAAATTTCTAATTGTTATGGCAATGGTCCTAATTTTTAATCATTCTGAGACGCATGGAAAGATTAAAAACACAGTAATTAGACCTGTCACTACAGTTACTATATTGAGTTATCGTTCAATACATGATAGATGGAACAATAATTTTTGAGGGTCAATATATATCGTGGGGACTTTTTTTGTACTAGTGGAGAACATTTGGTTATTCTTCTGTTCTACAATAAGATTTGAGCTTTAGAGGGTTGAATAAATAAATAATTAAAATTATTTATTGTTTATAATAATTTATTGTTTTATATGTTTTTAACCATATTGTACAGTTAGAATAGTTTTTTGTTCATAATCCTACTAGGGTTATTGTGTCCGTGTCATTTAATATTCTTGTTTATCGTCTATATTTTCTTCAGCAATATTTTGTTCTTCAAAATGTGTGATCGTGACAGGCCTAACAGTAATGCATTTTTTTCCAAATTTACATTATGACAAGATGTTATAAAATTGTGATGGGAAATGATAATTCCTCTTTGCACTAAGATGTATTAAATGTATTTAAACAAGCTGTTAAGATTACATGCAATGCACACCCATGTAAATCTACTGTCTGAATTTTAAACCATTTCAATTTGGGGTTTAAAATGAATACTGGTGATAGTAGAGTAGTGCGATCCTTTCTACTTCCTTACATTTACGAGTAAGGAACTTCCCCTCATATAAGCCTAAACAACCCTTTAGTTTGTACAACTCACTGAGATTTTAGGCTTGTAATAACAAAGGTGCGGTCAGGGATAATTGTGTTCTTTTGCCTCCTCTACTGTAGTGCCCCCTGCTTTTGCGATCCGTCCCAGGAACCAGGTGGTAGCGGTGGGCAGGACAGTCACCTTCCAGTGCGAGGCCACAGGCAACCCCCAGCCTGCAATCTTCTGGCAGAGGGAGGGCAGCGAGGTGATACTAGCCACTGCTCTGTCATTACAACAAATGACCTCTCAGATTAAGCTAATGAATGGGTTTTGTTAACTTGTGTGATCTCCTGTCTTTTAGAGTCTCTTGTTCTCGTACCAGCCGCCACAGCCGTTTAGCCGGCTGTCCGTGTCCCAGGTGGGCAGTTTGACCATTACCGATGTCCAGAGATCAGACAGTGGCTACTACAGCTGCCAAGCTCTTAACATCGCTGGAAGTGTGATAACCAAAGCTCTGCTGGAGGTCACTGACTGTGAGTAAACAACATTGGCTGTATTTACTCCTATTCTGTCTTAAGTGGTTTATCTTTGGGGTAAACATGGTCGTTTTTTGTTTTTTTGCAAATGGATAGCGCAGGGTCTATAAACTGACGTGGGCTTTTATTGCTATGGGTTGTGACCTAGTGGGTGGGGCCTCAGCTGAATAAGGGGAGCATTTTGTTTACTGGCAGGACTCAAACCACTCTGTTTCCATGGCGATGCTATGAAAAGACCATCATTCTGAAAGGCATTGGATTTCACCATTGTCTCACTACTAATTCAATCATCCAATTAAAATCTTTTAATTGTAATGGTTCATTAAAGAGAAATAGGCTTTTTACATTATGTTCAGAGTATCTACAGACGCTTCTACTGCTTGTAAACAGTACACTGGATTTCAGTACAATGATGTCATGACTACACAGATCATAATACAGCATTTACAGTTGCAATAGAATAGCATCCATCTATCCATCTTTTTCCGCTTATCCGGGCCGGGTCACAGGGGCAGTAGTCTAAGCAGGGCCTCCCAGACTTCTCTCACCCTGGACACATCCTCCAGCTCCTCGGGTGGGCCCCCAAGGCATTCTGAGTCCAGCTGAGAGACATAGTCCCTCCAGCGTGTCCTGGGTCTTTCCCGGGGTCTCCTCCCGGTGGGATATGCCTGGAACATCTTTTAAGGGAGGCGTCCAGGAGGCACCCGGAACAGATGCCCGAGCCACCTCAGCTGGCTCCTCTCCACATGGAGGAGCAGCAGCTCTTCTCCAAGCTCCTCCCATGTCACTGAGCTCGTCACCCTATCTCTAAGGGAGCCCCCAGCCAGCCTGCGGAGGAAACTCATTTTGACCGCTTGTATCTGCAATCTTGTTCTTTCTGTCATTACCCAAAGCTCATGACCATAGGTGAGGGTAGGAACGTAGATTGACAGGCAAATCGAGAGCTTTGCCTTTCAACTCAGCTCTTCAGCTCCCCTGTCAATCTCATGTTCCATCCTTCCCTCACTTGTGAACAAGACCCCGAGATACTTGAACTCCTCCACTTGAGGCACGGACTCTCCACCCACATAGAATAGCAATGCCATCAAATATCTTATGAGTAATCAAACCAACTAATCAAGAACATAAGTTCAGTAAATATTAGCACGTTTATCAACATTTAACCTGATAGATAGCTATAAAAACATACATATTGGGTTAGCATAGTGGGTATATGATCTAAGGGCTAAATTGTGTAGGTTTTTATGTTTATTTATGTGTTTTTATGCTGGACACAGCCACAGAAATGCAACTACTAGTGCAAGTACATTCTGGCCGACCTGGAAGCTCATAAAAATCGATGCCACGACTTTGAACACTTAACATTAGGGATTTGTCATTGTAGCTTGGTCTAAATGTGGATATATTTTAGGGCCGTCCTTCAGTCCTTGTGCCCTTTTCCCATCTTGTACAAGAATCCTCACCACAGGCTTACACAGCTGTCCAGTCATTCTGCAAGGACACCAATGTGCTGGATCAGAGGCTCAGCCGGGCAGTGGTAAATGATCTGATGGCAGCCGCTAACTATAAAAAACTATACTATCTGTCTTCATTAAGGGCACTATTGGATCGCACTGCCATAACCCAACAGACTGTTCCCAGAGGGGAGAAAGAAGAAGACTGTTGCCAATTTAAAAAAAAACAAAAAACAAACAAACAAAAAACTTGTAAATATGAACAGATAATCAAATTGTGTTGTCTATGAAGTTACGTTATATTGTCTGTAGGTGGCAGAAAGTGGCATTTTGATTGCACAAAAGCTAGTTTTCTTTCCATTATTGCTTTTAATATACATACTAATTATACATTTTTATTTCCTGACCAGCAAACTACACTTTTGCATTTAATGATTCATGTAATTGGTTAAATGAAGCAACAATATTGAAAACCATATGATCACAGAGTACATTAAGCTCTATCTTGGCTACAGCTACAGCTACTAATCAGATTCACTGTAAATATTTCAATTGTTTCCAGAGGGCATATAAGTAAAACATTATTTTTGTACAACATCAATCCCCGGTACTTAACCGACTGTCCTCCAAATCCTTCATGATGAAATAATTGCATCAACAGCTTGTCACAAAAAGTCATTTAAATTCGCTTCAAGGCTCAGATTTGTAATTAAACATTACCGTAAAGTCTGGCGGCCCCCCAATTTAATGACCTGTGTAATCTCCCATACACGTGTTGAGGTAACTTTCCACTGTACGTACACCGAATTAATGGGGATAATTGCTTTAGGCTTATGCAGATAGTTACTAGACCCCGTGAGTTGCTTGGTGCAGGTCTATTAGCAATAATGGATAATCCTCTGCTTAAATTGGTACCGCTCCCCCTGTGGGGAAATGACTGACATCCCCTTCATCTGATACAGGTAATGGAAAGAAAAAAGACCCTGGCCCTGTTGGATGTAATATTTTCACTGGTCTATGCCACTTCACTTTCTCTCTTCCCTTCCCCCAAATTTTCAGCAGCACTCTGCCTGTTTGGAGTGCTGCATTTGTATGGAAATAACTGGTCTACATTACCCGAGGCACTCCTCCATCTTCTATCATCCCTTTTTATTTTACTGTTTTTATTTATTTTTCCTCATCCACCGGCTTTTCTAAAGTGAGAGAAAGAGGCATGTTATCTAAGTGGGTTTGTTATTAGCCCGAGCTGCACAGTTGTGATTGGAGATGGTTCTAGCCGTGCCT
The DNA here is from genome assembly GCA_000787095.1 of Periophthalmodon schlosseri. Classification (NCBI taxonomy): domain Eukaryota; kingdom Metazoa; phylum Chordata; class Actinopteri; order Gobiiformes; family Gobiidae; genus Periophthalmodon; species Periophthalmodon schlosseri. Next base: position 8,252 of record JACM01002193.1, on the reverse strand, counting down.
ACTGCAGAATGAACGATTAGTTGCTCTCCGCTGGAGGGGAAAAGTTGATTTCTTTTTCCACCACTGCCTCTGCGAGCCCTTTCCAGACCTATTGTTCTCTCTCCAGTTTTTTCCTCTCAAAATCTTTTATATCTTATCAGGCTTTCATCTTTTGGCAGGTTTCCATTTTCATTTTCAGTGTTTTAAACTTTCAACATTTTATTTTCAATTTCAAAGGTAAAAACCTTTTTGGTCTATGTATGTTATTTTTAATAGACCCATTGCCAAATGAACAAAACATGTGTCCATTTCCTTCTATTTATGGTTAATTGGACAACTGGAAGGTTGGGAAATAAAAAAGTAATGAAATGTTCCTGAAAATGTACTTCATTTTGTATGAACCCTGATTATATATTTTGGTTAATAATGCATCATGTCTATAATCTCTCTCATTCCAGTTTGACTTTTGATCTTGTGAGGTTGCCTTATGGTTGTCAGTAGATTAGAGTGTGAGAGTAGAAACTAGAGTAGATCCAACAGCTTCCTTTGCTTCAGAGAAAAAGACATGCAGTTGTGTAATATTCTTGCACTATTTATTTGTAATGTGTAATTGCATATTCAGAGCTACTACTCATACTTTGTGCTCCACTTCATTTTGGTTTGATTGATGATGTGAAAAGTTGAAACACTGAATTTTATCACGTGAGTATTTTAATTGTGTGATCTTGTATGTGTTATTCAGACTAAGTCTTCCTCTCTAACTATCCACTTGTCTTTGTGTGGAACAGCGGGCTCAGACCACCCTCCCCCTGTAATAAGGCAGGGTCCTCTCAATCAGACAGTGGCTGTGGACAGTACAGTGGTGCTTCGCTGTCAAACCAGTGGTGCTCCTCCTCCTTCAGTCCAGTGGAAGAAGGACGGGGTCCTGGTGTCTCCGGTGGACTCACGCATGTCCCTCACTGACACAGGGTCTCTGGAGATCCACTATGCCAAAGTACACATCAAAGGATATAAATGAAACAGTATAAATTTGTCAAGTTCTCTAATAATTCTATTTCCTCTGTAGCTTGGAGACACAGGCCTCTACACTTGTGTAGCAACCAGTCCCAGTGGAGAGGCCACCTGGAATGCACATTTACAAGTCGAAGGTATCACCATCATCTAGATTTTATATTTGTTTTTCTGTTTGCTTCTCTACATAACATTTACTTACCCTTAGAACATCATGGAATACTAGAAAAGTTGTTTTAAATAAATAATAATAAAAAATATCTGACTTAAAACAAAAAAAAAAACCCTTTTCAATCATCATAGAACAGAAGTAATTCCTCTTTGTATCTGACTAAGAGGGCCAGTTAAATGGCAATTCTGCAATGTTCTGCATGAAGTCATAATTGAACAAAATCCATCTTGCCTCAGTATAGAGATGAATACATGACACACTGCCTAGTTCAAAGAGATGTTCTTTTTAACTGAGTCAACACTCTCTGCTATCGAAAAAAAAACAAAAAACTTTTGTTTTACTCAATTCATTTAACTCAGTCATTATGTTTTCTCTCAAATATATTTGATTTGTGCCATATTGTATGTGTTAAACACATTTTAATTTGGATTCTGATTTGACAGAATTTGGGGTCCCAGTGCACAGCAGCCCCCCCTCAGACCCCAGCCTCCTCCCCAGTGCCCCCTCTAAACCTGAAGTGATCGACATCAGCCGCAACTCTGTGTCCCTCACGTGGAAGTCCCTGGGCTCCTTCCCTACATCCTACATTATTGAGGCCTTTAGGTTTGTCCCATGCACTTTGTTTCTTAATACATGAGTTGTATGTTTCAAACAGAAAACAGAAATTCTCACTTTTTCTTTTATTCCCTGCAGCAACACCCTAGGCAACAGATGGGTGACGGTGGCAGAGCATGTGAAGACACAGAGCTATGTCTTGAAGAACTTAAAGCCTGGGGCCATCTACCTGTTCATGGTCCGAGCTCTGAATGCTTATGGCCTGAGTGACCCCAGTCCCATATCTGACTCAATAAGAACACAAGGTTGGCATGGAAAATCAAATAAAAACACTATATATAAAGAGCAGTATATTTGAAGGATTTGACAGTAACCGAATGTGTTTTCTTGTATTTTCTGGACAGACGGCAGCTCAACAATCCTGGGAGTGGATCACCGGCACATACAGAGGGAGCTGGGAGACGTAGTGATCCACCTGCACACCCCAACTGTGCTGTCCTCCTCCTCTGTCAGACTGCAGTGGATGGTAGGAAATAATGTCACATTTCAAAGCAATTCAAATAATTATCTACATTTGGATAATATTTGGGTGACATGTTTTAGTCCAAGTCAAATGCTCCTCACTACTTTTAAAAACATGCAATTATCAATTTTAAAATACCAAGCAAAAATTCAGAACTTTCATTGGCCTAACATTTTTGTAAAGCCATAATTACGGTGTCTCCACCTTTGTAAACATCTCCTAAATTATATATTTAAGTATATTTTCATATTGTTCTTATTTTCCATATTTCACTTCACTTTTTTTCTACTTGTGTCTTTTTATCCTATGTGTAAACAAGGCTAAGGCATCACAGAATACACATGTTCACAACCACTCATAATTTAAAGGTGCACTATGTAACTTTTCTGGTGGAGGGTATGTCATCTGCTTGTCACCATGGATATGTTATTGCTTTGGCTTGAATGTTCTTCAGTATCGCGTTAGATATACATATATATCTTTCATTTGATTACAGGTGTTTTTATTGCCAAAAAACGTGAAAAACAAGCATTGTTTTTGAGAGCGTAATTGCCTCTCCAGAGAGCTGACCTGTAACTTGGCCTGGCTCGTGTCATCATCTTCTTGTCTCCATGAGGATGAATATGCTGTGGAACATTCTGGGTATAGCCATAGTATATCTATGGAGAAAAACAGGAGACAGTATGTAGAGTATGGTAGAAAAAATGAAGCCCTTACTGTCTCAGAGATGATTCAAATGACATTATTCTATTGCACCTTTCCTATAATCCACTGTAACTGTTACAGATGATCATTCATATGCATGTTCCCTATCAAATAAATAATAATGATGCTGTTTTTCCTACAAAGATACAAACGCTTTTGACATTACTCTACCTTGCATTATGTTGTCTTCTTTATATTCCTCTCAATATCACAGCACCCTCCGCTGCAGTAAACAGTGGGAGTTAGGACAAAACAAGGACACTAGCCTTGTGCAGCTTTGACTCAAACCCAGTGAGCTTTCAGAGGTGACCCAGTGCGGTATATTTTCCATCTGGATGCTCCTGCGGCAGCCTTTGAACGCATCTCTGGAAACATTTGTGAACATGTGGTTTAGATGCACTCAAGACATAACTTTAAACAGAATACTGAAAGTCGGACGGAAACTATTAATGACCTCATCGTGTGGTTGATGCCAAACATAATGTCTGAAAGCATGGAAAAACCCTATAGGATGTGTATTGTAAACATAAAGGCATTCACAAACATGGGACTATGTGATATACAAAATACCATAAAACCAGAGATGAGTAGAGTAGCCAGAAATTGTGCTCAAGTAAGAGAGTAATGTTACTTCAAAATAATATTACTTAAGTTAAAGTACAAAGTAGTAGTCCAAGAAATTACTCAAGTAAGTGTAAAAAAAAAACTATTACTCATGTAAGAATTATAAGAGTAACCATCTGGACATAATATCTGATTTATCATTTGAAGTTAATGCTAAAGGGAAGGACAAAACAATAAATAATGCACAGCATCTGGTATTTTCAAAGGATACACCACAGAAATGAGAAGCTAAATCATATTTGAAGGCGCAGTGCAGGAAACACAAATGTTTAATCATTTAGTATTGTTAACATACATTTTTGTCAATTAAAGACTTACTCACAGTGGAAAGAGTGACCAAAACCTTTACTCAAGTAAGAGTACTGTCACTTCAAACTAAATATTACTCTAGAAGTAGTAAAAGTATGCAGTCTGACAACTACTAAGTTACTCAAGTATTACCCACCTCTGCTTATAACATAATAGCACATAACACTTGCATAGCACTTTTCGTGACACCCAAAGACGCTTTACACAGTTGAAGACAAATAAATACTAGAGATTGAATTGTATTTTTGTTTATTAGGTGGAGCAGCCATCACTTTACATCCAGGGATATAAGGTGCTGTACCGACCCTCAGCGGAGCATGGGCAGCCCGACAGTCAGTGGAGTGTCCTGGAGGTCCGGGCCCTGCAGGAGGACGGGGTGATCATCTCTCAGCTGAAAAAAGCATCCATCTATGAGTTTAAAGTGCGCCCCTTTTTTGATGAGTTCCAGGGGGCCGACAGTGATGTGAAAGTGGTCAAGACATTACAAGAAGGTAGGTAGTTGTGTCTTGTCATGCTTTTTGAATGTTTGTGTTGATGGTGAAGGTGAAATGTGTAGTAGGCAATTTTGAATGATTTTGGAGCCTGGTTACTCCCACTCACTTTCTGCCAAATAAAAAAAAGGCTTTGGCATCCTCATATGCAGGCTTGTTCCTGCAACATGTAACATATTGGGATGAAACAGACTGTTGTTGTCAAATTGCAATATATTGTGTAAGTATACCCTACCTAATTGTGATTGGTAGTTGTCAAGCAAATTGATTCTTGTTTTGATTTGTGTACCTTTATGTTAGCGCAAGAATCATTCTTGGAGACACAGGAAATACGGGAGATACAGGAAAAATAATGAAGATGGGTTGCCCAACTAGCAAATTATAATACATAACTTAAAATGGCATTCTAATACATGGTTACAACAGAAATATGACAGTTTGTTTTAAATTAAAAAAAACAAACATTAATTTGGCATTGACAATTAATACAAGAATATGAGCTCACAAAGAAAGTCTGCCTCGTATCCATCTGTGCACATTTTGTTAGCACAGGGCAGAATGTAGCATTAATTAATCAACTGAGAGCTTAAAATGTTATAGCTTTCACAACAAAAGCAAAACAGTTTAACGTGATAATCCCTGCCTACACGAATGACAAAACAGTCCTGACTCATGTGTCTCTTTTGTTCACCTATATTGTACAACATTTTACATGCACAGGTGCAACAATAGTAGCTTTGTCATAAGGGACAAGTCTCCATGGTTAAAGTGTATCCTCATTGTTTCAGCCCCGAGTCGGGCACCCCAGGGTGTTACTGTAACAAAGACTGATGCCAACGGGACTGCCATCCTTGTTGCCTGGAAACCGCCCCCACAACAGGAAGAAGCCGGACTCATTCAAGAATACAAGGTACAAACCGACTCTTGTGTTTTACAGTTACGCTTTTGTGTTTCTGTTGTGTCTACTATTATTGCATGTTCCCCCTGGGCTCTCACTGTCATCTTCTCACTTCTTTGACAGATTTGGTGCTTGGGTAATGAGAGCCGCTATCACGTGAACCAGTCAGTGGATGGATCAACTCACTCTGTGCTTATTTCAAGTTTGGCCCCTGGAATCCGTTACAGCGTAGAAGTAGCAGCGAGCAACGGAGCAGGCCCTGGAGCCAAAAGTGATGTTACTTTCTTCCAACTTGGTACGAGTCTCAGAAAAAGTGCAATATTTCACAATAACACAATATCATGTTTTTCATTTCTTCACTTTATTGCTGTTGGTGATTGATGGAAGGAGTGACATTTCTAAAATTTGAGATTTATAAAGCAATTCTTATCAAAATACCTAATAAAAAGTTCATCAAAGTATTTCTGAAACCACACAGATTGCCTTTAGGATATATCCAGGATGCAATGCCATTATATATACTTTTTTCTGCCTCTGTTTAGATTTTCACTTAAACCCTTGTAAACTATACTGTAAAAAAATGAAGTATAAGGTAAACAGTAAGACACAAACATTTTTTACAAACATGCTTAAGCATTATTTTATATGTATCTTTTATTACCTATATTCCACCAAGCTCTTGCTGTTATTTTTCATTTACTTACATTATTGTTGATGTTGTTATCGCTCCACTTGTTTAGACTCTGCTGGTCAGATGATGGACATCACAGAGGCCAGGGACACTCTGTCTCAGATCTCTGATGTAGTGAGGCAGCCAGCCTTTATCGCTGGCATTGGCGCCACCTGCTGGCTCATCCTGATGATTTTCAGTGTGTGGCTTTACCGGCACCGGAAGAAGAGAAGTGGCCTCAGCAGCACATACACAGGCATAAGAAAAGGTATGTTTATGAAGGAAGATTGATGCCCACATTCAAAACAAAGCTACCAATCAGTCATACTAAATTAATTCCAGTATGGTTAGATTGCTGTAAAGGTCACATCTGTTGAAGCGCTGCCATTTTTCACCTGCAGAAACATTGGATGACTCCTGAGTGATCTTAATGAATAGCCCTGATAGATAATAGCCAGGGCACATCAAAAAGAGTGAACACTACCAGGCTTTAATCTTCCTTTGAAACACAGACTTCACACGCAAATGAGACACTTTGCATTTGGAAATAACCCCACCGTCAAAGGCTGACCTTTAGCTGCTCATTTCCTCACAAACTAAACATGTCTCAGTAGCAAGGGCTTGTCAAGCTGCCATTAGCCTATCTGGGACAGCATCACTGGTATTTTCTGCATGTCCCGCGGGTGTCTGTCACAAGAATTAACCTTCACCTACACTGAGTGTCAGTGTCACAACCACATATGGCTCTTGGAAATGTTTGTTTTGTATTTTACCTGCACAAGTCGACCACTAGCAGCATAATGGTACAGATATTGGACACAATATTCATTACACCCAAAGTATAAAAAAATGTTTTAATGTGTTTTAGATTTTATGTCTCAATATTCAAATAATACATACACATGGTCTGATTAGAAGCTTGATATATGTTTGGTCTATGAAATACATTTATACAATAGTTTTACAGTTGATCATTAATATACATTTTAAGCATTAATTAATAACTTTTACTTCTCAAACATATTGTGTGCAAAAGCCAGTATTGTCTGTGTGCATTCATTATTGAAGATAGGACAAGTATGCTATCATTAATCTGTGTCTGTTTTTCTTACAGTGCCATCTTTCACATTCACTCCTACAGGTATGTATTATAAATTAGCATGAGACTTTTTCACTTGTTCACAAGTTGTAGTCTGACACACAAGCGGCAATGAAACTATCTTAGCTTATTTAATAGTTAGCTTTGGGATAGAAGACTACACTTGTAGGAGTATCACTCTACTACACTATAAAAATACCAAATGTAAGCTCATTTTTAAGCTATTTGCATTTGAAAATAGAATAATAAAAATACAAATTTTTATATTTGTTGCTTAGCATATGCTCTGAGTTACCAATAGCCCTTTTATTTTAATTTGTATGTATTGCTGTAAATCTGACTACAGCCCACATTTATACACTTTATAATGTAAGGCAAAATGCATTTAGTGTGACAGATATATAGATATGGATAGAATTGTTGCAGTTATTACTACAGTACTTGACTGACTGAGGTGCCCTGAGGACATAGGTTAACTAGGTTATACTGATTGTGTTTTTATTTATATGGATAAATATAGAAAATGCTGAACTCTGATGTTTGTTATTTTTGCTGCTAGTGGTAAAACAACATATTTTTCTTCCTTATAATTGTGTTGTGCTGCTTTTGGTAAATGCACTGACAATTATTTGTGTTGTCATGTAGCACATTAAAGCGCTCATCTTTTAATAGATGCAGTGCAGTGAGACTAGACCTTTGAGTTTTTCCTCTCTGTGTTCGCCTGTGCCCCAGGCTGTTCCCTCATTTTGACAGCTCATCAAGTTTGCATGCTTTTTTCTGCTTCACCTTGCAGTTGCCTATCAAAGGGGAGAGTCTGTATGCAGTGCTGGCAGGTAAGAGATATTTTTGTCTCTTTGTTATCTGAAATGCATGATATGCACTTACGCAGTTCCTCCAGTAGGGGGAGATGTCTTACCATTGTGAATTTATAAAACTGTCTCTGATGAATGCGGAGCAGTAGGATGGGATTTTGACCATACTGACTACTTCTCTTACTATCCAAAGGTTTCAGGAAAAATTAACTCTTGTCTTACCAATTAACAGTATAAAACACAAAATCATATCTTTTGAATGGTGATAAGTCCTCAGAATGTTGCCTATAACATGAGACTGAAATGAAAATATATATTTAAATAGAATAAAAATGGTGATGACTATTACTCTTTTTAATACTATTAGTGTTGTCCCTTTTCCCTTAAATAATTGCTCAAGCTTA
>KN470864.1:158888-188820 GCA_000787095.1 Periophthalmodon schlosseri | reverse complement strand
ATAATAATAATAATAATAATAAAATATGACATATTTTTGGGAAGCCAGGGAAGTTGACTTGTGCAAAGTTATGTCACAAATGATGACATCGCAAGAGCTGTCACAAATCAAGATGGAAGGTATTATACAAAGACTACAGAGCTGCAAATTTACATGTCCAAAAGGGGGTGGGAAGACATATAACTTATTATGCTTTCCTAATTGGAACTTAAACATTTCAGTTTCCTGTTACAAGTTAATAATTCATGTATTTAATAAACTAACAGAAGAACACTCAAATTAGCACTTTTCACTGTCTTCATAATTGATCAACTGTCATTAATATTTAACCCCCGAAACAGAATTGCAAAAGCTTTTCATTGTTTTCCTGACTTTGGGTATAATATATTTTTCGACATTGCCCCTGACGTTAGAGACACTGTGTTGCTGATGAAAATGTTTTTGTATGTTTATTGGTAGAGAGTTCTGCTCTACTCTAAACATAATTTGAGATGTTTGATATTCTACAAGATCCGTGAACTTGAGAATTGTTGATTTAAAAAGAAACATGTTCTAGATCATTCTTATTAGGGATGCACCAATCCCGGTTTTTTCGGTTCTGATACCGATTCTGATACTATAGTTTTAAGTATCTGCCGATACCCAATATAAACCGATATCAGTACAGAGACTGAGAACAGCATTTATTTTTTCTTAAAACAAAAATTAAAAAAATAAAATAAGACAAAACTGGTCAAAATGTGTTATGTAGCTGTTATTTATCTCTCAACTAACCACAAGAACAGCTTTGTGTAAATAAAGGGCTGACTACGACCAGTAAATAGTCATATTACATCATTGTATAGGTCCAATCAGGATATCGGATGAACCGATATTTGGAAGCCGTTACCCGATCCAGTACATTTTTCAGTATCAGCACCAATATCCAATACCAATATTGTATCAGTACATCCTTAATTCTTATGGCTTTCTTCTGTAACCGGATGATTAGCAAAATTGCACTTTTATAGTTGTTTCCCCAAATCTCAGTGCAAGATATGGTAAGATCAGGGAACAGTATAATATGTCTAATGTGATCAAGAAAATATTTTGCCTTATACATTATTGAGTTGTTTTTTGCTTAAAGCTAATTATTTTTGTTTTCTGCTCCTATAGTGGATTCTGAAGATGCTTTAGCCTTTGAAGTTCCTGGAAGTCTTCCCTTAGACACCGACATCCTCCTGGGACCTGAACTTGACTTTGACGATTCTGATCATGACAAAATTTTAGGCCTGGAGAAGTTTGCAGGTTTGTAAAAATATATTTTTCTGCTTCATTATGCGTCGTGTTTATGTACTTTGGTTTAAAAATAATGATATTGTTGATGTTATATGTTTTTCCTGTCATCATTATAAACCCTCATTGTTTTAAATGGTCTTTGGAGGAGAGCCCCAGTGGCATTTTTTTTGTGAAAAAGACCATTATTGCAAAGACCAGACAGGTTATCTCTGTCTCTGTCTCACACAAAAAGAATAGAATATCTTACAATTCATATTTCTCAGTCAAATAAAATGAACAAAAAATGGAAAAGTGGAGAAAGGAGTTGAGGCGCCATTATTATATAAGGTCATAAAATGGGGCCATTACCATCAAGGATGCCATTAGAGAGGGCATTTATTCATCATCATCATCATCATCATCATCATCATCATCATCATCATGATCATGTAGCCTCATCATCATAATCATCATCGGCAGCAGCCTCACCATTACAGTCATCATCATTATCATTAGGCCTGTAATCATCCACCAGGGGTTTGCAGGGGCTAGGATAAAAAGCCAGCCTTCACTCTCGCCCTCCTCACATGCCCTCAGCTCTTGGGAAGGAACGCACTCTTTCACAAGCTCCCACTGTCGGGCTGCAGATGGACTATTTTATTTCTTCCTTTGTATCTTAAAGTTCAAACGTTCACAACAGCACATTGGAGGTAGCAAGGTTAGTCCGTGCTAAATGTTAAATGTTATTTGTCTTTGTCTGACAGTCTTTTTGTTTTTTGTTTTCTTGTTTTCTTTTTCTTGTTTAGTAGTAAAATTCTATCTTGTTTAATTATGGATTTCTTATGTGTTTGTACTCCTCAGACGTGGCGGCTGAGATCGGTTTCTCTGTGTATTCTTTGGGTGATGAGGAGAGCTCTGTCTACAGCCCACTCACAATGGAAAATGATACAGACAACTCACACAGCATGAGGGGAGACCAGAGCAGAGGGGTCCAGACTGAACACTCATTCCCACCTTACCTGTCTTGTCGAGGCTGTGGTCAGCTCTGGCATGACCCTTTGGGACCTGGGATGGACCAGGTTGGTCCTTTCTGCCTTAGATGCTGCAAAGCCAAAACAACAGACTTCTGTTTACCTTTTGGCGGTGGAGTCAGTGGCATTCACTCCCAAACTGAAGGGGATGGTGAAAAAAGCATGGCTGACAAAGCACAACCGTGTGAGGATAAATCCTCCAAACTGCCCTCCTGTCACCTCTGTGGTTTCTCATCTCGCTATGCTAACCATGTTAAGCGCCACATGAAGACGCACAACGGTGAGAAGCCTTTTAACTGCCCACTGTGCACGTACGCCTCTGCACAGCTGGTCAACCTGCAGAGGCACCTGCGCATCCACACAGGAGAGAAGCCCTACAAATGTGACCGCTGCAACTTTGCCTGCAGTTCCCTCGGCAACCTGAAGCGCCACCAGCGCATGCACATGGTCTCAGGGCTGGGACAGGCCCTATTGCCTCGCCCTGCCACTGGTCACACGGTTGAAAGGAGGCACCCAGCTGGACAAAGGGCCAATGAACAACTCTCTTCGGCCAAAGGTAAACATGGTAACAGGCTTAAGTATATTTTGTTCAGATCATTTTTCCCTATTGTTAAACAACAGTGATTTGTGATCAGTCATACAAAAACTGACCTTTTATTCATACTTAAGTTTCACAGGTGCCAAGATTGACATCCAGTGTGACTTCTAGAGCAGATGATGACTATCTGTCTGCTTTTGAAAGCCTGAAGCGAGCCTCACCACCACCTATAACTCCCATAAATCCTGCCCCAGGACCCACACCTGCTGCCCCACAGCAGAGCACAGACAGCAGAGTTACAGACACGGACAGGAATCTGCCCTCCACCCTCTTCCCCTTCACCTGCCGACTGTGTGGTGTTATTCTGGAGGATGAGGATGGCACTTCTGCTCAGATATGTCCCAAGTGCACTCTGGAGATGCTGACTAAAGACTCTGGCTCTCCCCACAGCCCAGGGGAGCGCAGTGACAAAGTATATACCTGCTCGGCCTGTCCTTTCCTCACACATTACCCCAACCATTTGGCCCGTCACATGAAGACACACAGTGGTGAGAAGCCGTACAAGTGCCCTCAGTGCGACTACGCCTCAGCGCACTTCGACAACCTCAAACGACATCACCGTGTGCACACGGGTGAGAAGCCATTCAAGTGCCATTTGTGCGAGTACGCCTGTGGGAACCTGGCCAACCTCAAGAGGCACCAGCGAGTCCACTCGGGCGCCAAGCCTTTCCAGTGCACTGTGTGCAACTATAGCTGTAACCAGAGCATGAACCTCAAGAGGCACATGCTGCGACATACAGGGGAGAAGCCCTACAAGTGTGAGGAGTGTGGCTACACCACAGGCCACTGGGACAATTACAAACGGCACCAGAAGAAACATGGCCTGGCCACGGACGGCTGGGTTAAAGTGCCCCCCAGTGCTCAGGACGACAGGGAAGGGACACAGGACAATGTGGGAGTTCACAGGAAGGATCTAGCTGTGAATATGCAGTATGTGCCAAGGGAGGGCCAGACACTACACTCATGCTATAAACTGGAGGTTGTATAAGAGAAACTACCAGCAAGGGACTGTTATTACTGAGTATCCATCCTAACTGTGTGTCTGTCATGTCCAGAGGCTGCTAATGTTTTTGATCATTCTTGTTTCAGAAACTATTAGGACAGTGGGTGTCAAACTTAAGTTTTCAGCTTTGAGCTAAGTCTAAGCCCCATTGTTGCTGGACGTCGTATCAAACAAAAGTGAATACTAGAAACCAGAAATGCCACCACCTGTGGTGCACGTGCTACAGTTTGAGAACCACTGTAAAAGAGGTTTGTCTATAAATGTTTATTTTGATGTCGAGATCAGCTCTTTATTTAGTGGTGTTTCATTGTCATGCATGTTTACAGCAGCACTGTGTAGATTTGTAGTACCTCATTTGTAGTGTACTACAAAGAAGTGTAGTAACAATTACACATTGAATTTTACTGAATGTAGTGAAACCTATTGGTCCTTCATTAAACAAATATATACGGTGATACTTTTTTCCTATGTGCATAGATTTCTATTTGTAATTGATTACTTTCTATCTACAGTAACACAGCCCCTTTTACCAAAGTACTCAGGTTTACCTACAATGTAAAGTAGTAGCACCGGGCATGCACAACTGTTCAAAGCACATCAGTTGTTAATTGGACTATTTGAGCAGTGTCCTAAACCCCCCCCCTTCTTACCATATCATGAACATGCAGTTGACATGTTTTTAATGAATGTATTATTTGATCAGAAAAGCCATCTGTTTACACCATGTTTTTACTTGAAAAAAGACAGTAAAGCGTGTGTGTGGTATTTTATTAGTCGTGTTACATTGATTTAGTATAGCAAGTTTGTTTAATGTGAAATTTATCATGGAAATTGGAAGAATTATGCAAGAGGTTTCAGGTTGACAACATGCCATTATATGGTCATTGACATGCTCCTTGTTACCATTGTTTTATGCAGTAATTCATAAATGCCTTAAGTGAAAAATTCACAGTATTTTGATGAATGTCAAATAAAGATTTTGCCATTATCTTCACCATGTTGTGTTGGGTTGCTACACGTGTGTTTTCAATTTAGTCTCGTGAGAATTGTTTGGCATTTGTTCTGTAAATAGTCATGTTGAGCCAAAAAAGTGGGCACACAAAAAAGAGAACAGAATAACAGGTTGTCTAATTTAAGTTTTATTTTAGCTTGATGACGAGACCAGGCGGGCGTTGGCAACAGTCAATACAATCTTTTAACATTTGTGATGCTGGTGATAAGAATACACAGTAAATCACACAGTCAACCGATTTGAGACCAATTAAAAATATAATAAAGATCATCAGACATTCATAGCATTAATGATAGCATAATAGATCATTTTACAGTTCTAGAAACCAGAGGGATTTGCTGGCATTGATTAATGGCTAAGGGCAACATAACTTATAAAGCTGAAAATAAATGGAATGATTATAATCATGAACAGATCAGGTTATGTGCTCTTGATAAGATGTGTTCACTCCAGCAATTCACCTTAGCCACCTCAAAGCACCTTTACTTAAATCCTCTGAGATGATTGGCACAATGTATGTTGAACAGAGGCCCAAAGACACAAGACACAGGAATCATAATTTGTAAACAAAAATATTCAATTAAAAAGTCCCCTAATAAACATTTGTAAACAATAAATGCTAGTCCATTTAAGCATTTGTTCTATACAACTTAGATTACATTTGATTACAATAATAGGCTATGGTAATTATGCTATTAGTAAATGTTCAGAATACTTTATTACATGTACATAATATAAAAAGTGACATTTTATTTTTTATTGTCATTTTGTGCAAAATGCTTTAGTAAACTATAATTTGGCATTTATGAGAAACCTTAAAAAATGTTAAAAAAAACAAAAAAAAAAAAAAATCACATAAACTTCCAGAGTCGTAAAGAAATCTCCAAACAATGGAAACATTATGCTCAAGACATTCACCTCCACCTGTAATACTGTGCAAAATGTCAGAGTAAGCAAGTGCAAGCAGTCTGGCCAATCACATACCAACAACATCTGCAAGATGACCCAAAGACAACATGAACGTGAGGCAAAAACAAAGTTAAGGCTAGTTCTGAACGCAGTATCCACAAGCTCAAACTACAGACTGCACAGACATCCAGTCACTTGGTGCACATTGAAAATGACAAGAAAATAGCAGTTTGGTTTGCACAGGTTTAACAAGTTTGACAGTTTAACACATTCGCTGCTTAATTATGCCATTTTAATCACTAGTGCCAGGTCTAACTAAATATATGGCTCTCTGCTTATAAACGTGCACTTGAAAGCTAGAAAAATCAACCTTTGTACCTTCAACTGTTTTAAAGAGATGCCACATATCAAATGGAATGGTTCTTTCAATACCTGCAGCTTCATGCTATTTTAGCTTTGTTCAAAAATAACTGTGCCAATGTTCCTATTTGATTTCATGATACAAATGTTTTCAAAGGGCACAGTTGAGATGAAGAGAGAGCTTAAGGCAGCGACCTATCTCATTAAAGAGGCTACAATCTGGCAGAGTTAAACACTTGTGTGGCTCTCGGCTCAGTTCAGCGTGTGGCCTGGGATGTCCCGCAGGGTGAGAGGGTGGAATGGAAAAAGCCAGGGCCTGAAGGGAGTTACAAGTCGTCGTCCCCGATTCCCTCAAAAGCGTAGTTACCATGGAAATCATTACCACTGATATCATTGGACGAGTTGGAAGCGCTGATCCCTCGAAGTGACACTGAACTCAGCTTGGTCTAAACAAAATTTGAATTTGAAACAGGGAAAAAATATGAGTTTGATTGTATTTGAATCAAGATTTTAGATAAAAGAAAAAACAAACATATATTTACAGAGAGTTTGACAATTTGCTCGCGGTTGGGTTCCTGTGAGTCCTGAAATGTATAGATAAAGAGAATGTGAAAGACTGAAATATGGTTAATATTGAACTTAGAACAAGTGATGTCAGGTCTTACCAGTAGAGGGGGTGATTTCACAGCTTGTTGACTATCCGACCTGTGGTAGGAACCATTGTGTCGCTTTTTCAACATCTGAAACACAAGGACTTAATGTTTGAATAGAGAAAAAGACATGTGAAAAGACATTTAAACGGAACTAAAAAGCATATTTTTCAATTTGACAACTTACACACTATACAACATTTCTGGTGGAGGGTACACCACCGGCTTGTCTCCATGGAGATGTTATTGCTATGCCTGGAATGTTCCAGAGTATGGCATTAATCTTGTCCATCTCCATGGAGACACTACCAAGCTAAGATCTGTGGAGAGGTGCCCTCATTCAAGAATGCGTGTTAGGCATTTTTAAGCAATGAAACACCTGTAATTAAATACATGTGGATTCCATTCCAGGCCTAGCAATAACATCTCTATGGAGACAATGAGGTGACACCCCCCCAGAAAAGTTGTATAGTGCAACTTAAAAAAAAAAAAACCTTATTAACCTTTTTGATGCTTCCACCAGACTTCTTTACCATCAGTTCATCCACCATGGACTGAAGACAGATGCTCATCATAATGGCCTAAAACACAGTAGATTTTGACAATGTACAGCTCAAAAAATACTGTATAGAGTATGTTACTAACAAAAAAAACAACTTGTTATACAAACCTGCTGGCTGGTGATTGTGACCCACTGGAGACGATCTTTGCTCATGAGATATTCGAAGGCCAGTTCCAGTTTTACGTCACACTTGGATGAGCTGCAGGGGTTGCTTGTACCATTGGAGACTGGGACTTGCTGAAATAACAGGGTAGTTCTTTGTAATTAGTTAAACACTGTAACCTTCATGCCTGTGAGCTTGTGTCACTAGAAAGTAGAGCTGTTTTTTATTTATTTGTTTAACAGGAACAAAGCTGGACAATAAAAAATTGGATTTCCAAAGAGAAAAAATCTCAGGATAAAATTTGAGATTGAGCAACATGGAGGCTGCCAAACGAATGAGATGTTCTGAATAGTTTATAGGAGAGGAGTAAGCCCATTAAAATGATTTTCACCTCAGAGAATGTGGCTCAGGAATTAACTGCAAACAGCAGCGCTGGTGCATACTCCGTAATCACACAAGCCAAAACAGCTTCCAGCCCAAGTGTAAAGATGTCAATGTAAATATATTTCACAGAGACAAGAAAGGTGGTGCGCTCATCTTGCTTTACTTTTAAGCCAGATGGATAATGGACATTGGATCCATTATGTTTTAACTAGTTTTGCAGTGAACAAACTGGTTAAAAATGTTATTGTAATATCAGCCATAACTAAATCTAGACAAAAATCAGTTGGGCATTCTGTGAGTCCATTTAGCCTTGTAGTAGACTCTAGTTTTTAGTATAGCCTTTTACAGTGTATAATAGAAGTCAACATACTCAAGATTTCACATGTTACTGTAACGTCTAATAATAATAACAATGTAGCACTTTGGAAACTGGAAACTATAATAAATATCATAATCTTGGTATGTGTCAGTAGGATGTAAAAACAATTAAAAAGTGGATTACCGCAAAGTGTATGTCACCAACAATGTTTATATTGTGTGATGTTGGCAGACTGCACCATTATTTGTGTCGCTGCCTGCAGGCCTAGCAACTTAATATATTAATTCTCCTCTCCTACTATGATGATTTGACTGCCACAGCACCACTAGCTTTTTTATATGAATGCATAGAACGGCGCACAGTGCCCGCTATCCAAAAGTCATTATCGGTCTAATAGTGGCGGCTGCTGTTGTGTCGATCAATACAGCGCATTCCTCGGGTGGCTCTCCTGTTTTGGGTAATTGGGCTGATGAAGACAGATGGAGCAGGCGTCGGCACTTTTACCAAGCTGCCTAGAGTAAAAACTATCACTTAGCACGACTTAAGACAGTGGTAAAACAGTGAGAAGAAGAGACCTATAAATACGGTGCTACTACAGTACAACTGACTTACAGAAGACGTGACCCTCCAGCACCTCATGCGCGTGACCTTGAAGCTGCCTTCTTTCATCTGGTCATTGGGCAGCTTGACGTGGAAGTTGAGCTCGTTGTTGCCAGCACTAACGATTACCTGGCAACCCTTTTCAGGGAAGTCTGTTATGCACGGGTCGAACTTGATGTAGCCGTAATACTTTAGTGTCTGTCCTAGATGAATGAACTAGAAAGAAAAAGGATAAAAAGTCACAAAAATATAAGGTTATTATACATTTCATAATATAGTTTTTTGCACTATACAGTAAAATTGCAGTACAACAACAAGTTTTTACAGTTTCGTAGTAGTCATTTGATGTTTTTTTTTTCCCATTGAGGTTTAACATCAGTTTTTTCTCTTAACTGTTATGTCAGTGTTTGAAGGTGAAATCGCAAGATGTACATTTTAATAAAACTAAAACTAATGAAACTGAATATACAAGACAAGATAGGGTTGGCTATGCTGAATACATTTTTTAAAGCACTAATCTATATAAAATCCATCTATAAGAAAGGTTTCTTATAGACCTCTTTCTACCTACCTCTTTTTTGGAGCCTTTCTCTTGCAGGGATTTCAGTTGCCTGTGCTGATCCTTGTTGACGAGAATCCAGCCTCGCTCAATGTCAGCCACAGTCTGAGGGGGCAGAAACAGCAGCAGCATCATCAGAGTGCAGATTTTATAGTGCACATGCACAAAATTAATACATATTTGGTGAAATACTACCCCATGCCCATTCATTCTACAGTACAGGTTAACAAAATGTGTACTAATGACCCCTGTCAGCACTGAGTTTTAATCCAACTAGCCTCTTCAAAAATGCTTAATACATCAGATCGCAGTTCTTGCCGCAAAGACGATCCACTATTAATAGGATCAGTGGGAACACAAAGAGCTAACACACTGAAGTAGTGCAAAGTCATAGCATGCCGACATTGCTCTGGGATAAGGCAGTGCTCAAAAGGACAAACTAACACTTTTTAAGCCTATAGTTTCCATCAAGTGGTTACATTAATTCAGGACAACGTGCAAAGAACGGTAATTATGCAAGGAACAAACTATTGCTTTAAGAACTAATTTTAACAACACAATAGCAACCCATTATACACAAGTTACATTAAAACATTTATTTTTATTAGAAAATATACCAATCTAAGGACAAGTTTAACCAAATGTCAAACAATGTACACCCAACGTATTTAGAAGTGAAAACAAAATATTTTTTTGTCATTGTGGCCTCAGTTTGAACTGAATTCTAGCATACACACTGAATCTAGAAGATCAATGTAACCTTTTAGATCTCTACAAAAAAAACTATTAGATGATGTAGTTTATTTGTATTAAAAAACACACACACAATTTACCTGGGCATACAGCAAATTCAAGCCAATTCTGTTGTCCATCACATCGTTGTCATATGCCATGTCCCAGTAGCTGCACAAAGGAAAGAACAAAAGCCTTGAGATAGCTGCATCGACTGTGTGAATAACAGAATCAGTATTATTATTCAAATAGCACAGCTGCAAACTAGATTACCGGTGGGATAATCAGATTAGAGTGTGTATCTTAGGGAGTATTTCTGAAAAGGCTGAGGGATATTTGTAGCCACAGTGCTGGTGGGTTTTGCACAGAGATGCGTGGGTTCTCCAGAGAGCAGAAAATCTAAAGTGACAGAGCTGTAGGTTGTACAGAGTGAAAGATTCAGATCTAGGGCTGCTGTGCATACATAAATATTTAAGTGCATGGTATTGACAACAGGGCAAGAAAGACATGTACAAATAGTTGTGTGCAGGAGTTTTAGTGTAAAATGCGAATTATTTAAGTGTTGAATTGATTAAATGTATTTTTAAAAAATAGAGCTGTGTAATTAATCACATTTTGATCAAACTGAGATGTACTCATTTCAAATGGTGAAAAAGCCCATTACTACAGACAGCAGCCAATCTTATATTAGTCAAACAATGTGGTTTGGGCAGATTTCAAACATTGGAAGATTTGTTTTTATTTTATTGTGTAACCTGGTGGCACTCACCATTAGAAATATTAAAATCTAATAAAAATAAATATTGGATAATGAACACAAAGGAATGTCATATCGCCGAGCCATATTTTTAAATCTGTATATTCACTCTTTCATCTTATCATGTGCTTGTGTGTCCATTTTGTTACTACAAGCTCAAAGTGTGTGTCTAACTTCCTCATAACTTCGCCATATGCTACTAGTTGGGATAATCTTTGTTTTGGCTTTTTTTTGTTCATGTTTACTCTATTCTTTCTGAAAATCCTGTGTGAAATCTCACTTGACACGATTTATAGGAAGAGCCTTCTGTTTTTTTTATGAGGTCAGGCGTTACAGGGGTATGAAATTTAACACGTTTTCGCCAGAAGTCCCGGAGAGCTGTGTTTTGGAGATTTAAAAAGTGTTCACACTGATATAAACCAGACGTCTTGACCACATCAGTAATTCAAAGCAGCCAACAAGAAAAGGATAGGTTTACCATAGTAAGAAAGTTTGATTAAATCCTCAATTAAGAAACCTTGTATATTGCTACTAAGCCCAACAGCCCATAAAATGAGTTGTGGGATAATGTATAAGTATAAAAAGTCCAAAATGTTGACAGATGCATTGCTGAAGTCTGTGTTTTACTAAATTGCAACATGCTTTTTTTCCAAAACAAACAACTCAGTCCTCCCCTGGATCTTGTACTCTGGAGGGGGCTGTGTTAGCAGTTCCTAGTTTTTTGGGTTCATTTCACTCGGCGCTGAAAAACTAGGTCAGAAGGACTTGCACTTTCCTTCAGGCAGAAAGAAAATAAACATCCGGTGTACCTCAGTCAGCAGGGGGCAGGGTGAGGAAAGAACTCACAAGAAATGGGCAAAATGCGGTCAGTCTCCAATCTGAAGGTGGAAATTACCACATGAATTATTAGCCCGTGTATGAAAGTTTTAAACATTTCTACGTTTTCTGTACATCTTAAGTGTTTTAATAATCAAAGGAGATTTTCTTGGGAGATTCATCTCTCTGATCATGATTAGCATCTGATTATAAAGAAGCTTGTTAAGAACTATGATTCCCAAAATAGAGCGTCTTTCATTAAATTTGGCTACTTTGTAAACAACAATGGATTACAAAATAAAACATAGAACTTGGCAGAGACTCGACTTTATCAAGCCAGAATTATCTAAGGATAATCAAACTTGGATGGACTAATCAACGCAATAAATGCTTCTTTATCCTATTAAAAACATGAACCATGTTTCACAGGTTCATGGTTCACAGAGGTTTCACAGAAGTAAAAAATAAGCATACTAAGGTTGCTTATTTTTGTTGTATTGTGCCAGCATAGCCACTTACTAGTTTTTATGTTTTGTGCTTTAAAAGCCTCTGTAGAGTAGACAAGTGGCTTTGATGCAGGTTTTGAGGGACAGAATGAGCACTCAAATAATTTAGAACTGAATTTATAATTTTTTCTTTTTTTGCAATAACACAATCTTTGTACTTGATTGGACCAATAATAGCAATCAAGATTAAAATTAGCCCAGAGACCATACGTATGGGTCTGTTTAACTGGTATCTTTACGCAGCTTGGATATTTTCATCCTCCTTGATAAACACAGTTTCCCTGTTTCCGGCCTTTCCAGAATCTGATCACCATCTTCCTAACTAGCTACATAATGTGTTGTTGTTGTTGTTTTTTTTTTTAACAATAAATGTGCTAGGGACATGTGACAGAGTACCTTTTTCGTAGTAGTATGTGGAACTCTGAGCTCTGAAGGCTGGAAATGGACACATAAGGCAGCTCAAACTCCTGCAGCTTCCGTACAACTGAGACACAGGAAGAGAATCTTACAAGAGTGCAAAAACATGTGGATGATGGCAACAACATACTCAGAGATGTCCTCCATAGGCACTGGTCCCTAGTGTGAGACATGGGATTGGGAAAACAACCTCCTTGACATTAGATGGCTACTTGATATGCAGGCAAACACCATTATGCACATTAGATGGGGAAAACTATACAATGTGAATTTTATAAATGTTTTGAGGAGGCGCGCTGGAGACACTGTGGGAAGCTTCAGATAAGACAGCCAGCAGTGGGGTTCTCAGCAACACTCCAGTGCCTCTCCACACGGCGCTGCATATTTTGAGACAATTTATAAACAGACTTCTAGACCTAGAGAATATTAAGTCGCCAAACTGTGATCCTGTGTCATTACCAGTGGTGCCAGACTAAACTAATTTTATGGAAACACATTACTGGTATACTGCAAAAATGAACTAAAAGTAGTGACTGCTAAAACCATTAAGTATTTTTCTTCTTGTGTGTGGGTACTTACATGTTAAACCTCCATCTACATTTTCACGAACAAGAAACAAGCTGAAGTAACCCACAAGGTCCTCTGGGAGATCGAGTTTTGTTGCAACAGCCTAGCCAAAGACAAAAAGGATGCATTTCATTTTCAGGTCAAAATAAATAATATGGCTAATCTCAACAATGAGTTTTCCCTGGTATTGTGCTGCTAGAGGTAGCAAGTGACACCAAGCATACACCCCTTTTGCTGTCACGCCTTTGCCTTTCAAATGACTATACTTACAAAGTAAAAACAACCATTGTGTTATGCCAACAGGGTCAACAAAAACACCTGCTCCAAATAGTCTATAAGGGCACTTACGGTACATTTTTCATCTAAAGCTACAGTCACACACTTGCCCTGGTTTGTTTCTGGCTTCATCCCTGTTTAGTCCTGATATAGACTTTAATTGGTCCTAGTCTTAGTTTGGTTCTAGTCTTGGTCTAGTCCAGGTTTAGTCCCAGTTTAGTCCCAGTTTAGTCCCAACCCTGATGTGTGTGTGCAAGTGTGATTGCAGCTATAGCCATAATTTTCTGTTTATATATCAATAGATGTAAAAAGCATCCTGCTTACATCGAGCACATCCTCTGTCTGATCTGAAGTCAGGATGTTGACTGTGACCTTCTGACCATTGGAGAGGCAGATGTCAAGAGCAGCCTCTTCTGTTGGAATCTGTTGGGTCTCCTGTGGAAGTACACATTATCTTTCAGACATCCACAGACTATGTAAAAATGAGATATAGAAAGAGAGAAGAAAATAGTACTACACAGCAGGAAGTAAACTTTTCCTATAATTCCATGTATCAAAAAAATAAAAATAAAAAGCTATCATAGCTAACAATGTCATCTTAAAACTAATGGAAGACTTCTCTTCATAGACCATCTTCTTTAATCTATAATAATTTATCAACTTTTAATGTGTATTCTGTCAACAACAAGAATTTGCCACCGGGTGCCAATATTTCATCATAATTGTTGCAACCAATCATTAGATCAAAGCAAAAAGTAATGACCAAAGATGGCAACAGAAGAAAATGCTAAATTAAATGAATATTTCACACTAATAAATTATTGTTTCTAAGCTGATTCTATAAAATACACACTTTCCATCTAACTCCAGGCTTCCTGTGGCCGAGAGCCATTCTGCTAAATCGCCTCTTATCCTGCATGTTTTCAGGCGGGGGGCTGTGGGTACATCGTAACCACTCGAGGTGCAGATGAAATAACAGCGGGTGGTAAGTCATTTCTTATTCTGTGCCCGCTGTTTCATACAGGGAGAGAGATGGGAGCAGGGCGGAGGGGGGGGGTGAGACTAAAGGGTGTGACGTACGGACTTGGCCTTGAAGGTTATTGGATTTACACACGGGGAAACGCCAGTCACAGTTTGAGTAATGAACGCACACTATCTGCTCTGAATAAGTCATAAGCCAATCATCAGTGTCGACATGCTGCAAGTGTGTGCTGAATAACTAATGTGCCAGTAGCAAAAGAAACACTTTATGGCAACTCTTGTAGTGAAAATTAATAACAGAATACACTATAAGCTACATTATGCATTTCATTAAGTTTAGTAAATTTACAGGGCCACACTCAGACGCTATTGTAGGATTCAGTCAAAAAGGGAAGTGGAAATCCTTATGCAGTGTTTGGAAAGTGTGAGTGAGTTCATAGAAATACTGTACATTTGGCAAATGCTGATTTATCTGTAGTTCAATGTGTTTTAGTGATTTTTCACATTCGAGCTTACAGCCTTACAAAGTGCTGTTGCTGTTCAAACTGATGACACATTCAAAATAACAGTGTGGGCTACACAGTGCCTACGACAGCAGCCACCTCACCACCACGCAGTTTAGTAATTGTACTGGACAGGAATGGTTCACGCCCGCTGTCAGGACACACTGAGGTACACAAGGTATTACTAAAGGTGTTACTGACCTGTTGGGCTTTCCTTAAGAAGCTGTTGAACAATTCACTAGATCCAAGCAACGGATCCTGTCGTACTGTGTAAAAAAAATAAAAAATAGACAAATGACAATCACAATGAAAATAATGATGAACTGAATTCTGAAACTTGCAGATTTATGGTCAAAAATCAATTGTTATTATTATATTATCCAACCATGTGTTTGCATAGCAATAACTAAATTAACTGCAAAATAGGTAAAAAGGAACATGTTTAAATCATTTTGTGTGTGAACTTGATACAGCATAGTTTTGCATGTTGTCTTCAATTAAAGTTTAATCCTCAAATAAACCACTGATCCTACAGTGTTCAAGATGGCCATTGCATTTTTGATATAGTTAAAGTGTCCTTTCAAATAAACCAGTCTAGAGTACTAGAGCTTATGGAATTCTAAATTTAAGATTTGTCTAACATAATCCACTATTCCTCTTTAGCCCTTCAGTGAAAAACAAACATTGAACTTCCTTATACAGAGGTCACTAAAGTTGACCTTCATCAAAAAGTAAAAGTTCTGACAGACCAGCGGCACTTGTGTGTGTGAGGTAGTTTATTTTCCATAACCATGTAAAAAGCCATGATGTAACAGAGTGGACTTGTGGCTAAGAACACCCTGCCTGCGTATGCAGCGACTATGAGCAAATACACAAGAGGAACAACGGAGCCTTGTTCTGCTTTAACTGCCGCGGCTCGACAGGATTAAAACAAACTGAGCTCTGCTGCCAGTTTCACATGTCTAAAGACAACTTCAACTGTAAACTGTTTGTCAAATGTGAGCAATTTCTAAGAAAGACACACTGACATGGTGCCTAATTGTTATACAAAAATTAGCCTGGAGGTATTACTTTGCAACATTACTGTAAATATAGGGGATAACACTTTTTATATATTGGCTTTGGCCAAAATGTTGTTCATTTTTGTCAAGTCAAGTTTGTTTTTTCATGGAAAATACCAATATCCAGTGCATGTGTAGGGCCATTTTTTTTTTTTTTTATAATTTCCCCCAAATTATAAAACTTTATTAAATTAACAAATTATGTCTATGTAGTGCATTACTCTGCTTACAATATAATAAAGGAAAAACAATATCTAGTAATGATTTTAGGTATCCACTACAGCAATTAAACTAACACAACAATATCTCACATTTAGGTGCGCTTTTGTCAAATGTTAGTTAATACAATGAATAATGAATAATTTTCAGATGTGGTACTTGTTGTAACTGATCTATATGGTCTTGATGGTATATGAATAACTCACCAGCCTGCATGTATTTCTCCAGCTGCTCTCGTCTCTGCTCGACCTCGGCGGGGGTCAGTGTGAAAATCTTCTTTGGAGGGAAGGCGGGCACCACATTACTGCCATACTCTTTCTTTATCTGCCAATGTAAAACAGATGCTTCAAAGCTGCAGATGTGTATTGCTAAACTAATGCAGAACTAATTCTCTAATTCTAATTATAACTCAACTACCGGTAATCAATATATGGACAAAATTAGTATTGTCGGTGGAATGTTGTAAAAGACATAGGTACATTCATACAGTAGAAAATGAATAACAGGTTTATTTTGAGCCCTTTCGAAAAGTATTTGCTGGAGTTTCCGTTCAGAGCCTTCAGACAGACACATCTGGAGGTCTGGGAATAGAGCCTTTCCAAGTGTACTGTCTGCCAGGGTTTTGACTCATGTGTTTCCATCTAATATCACATAAAAAGAACCACTCAAACCTACAGACCAATACTACCCTGATTCTAAAGATGCTACTAAAACAATTAACTTGAGTTTTATCAGAGTATGTGTAATCATCGGTTTGGGGGTCATGCTCTCATCGGAGTCACAGTGTTGCCAAGCAACAGCTGTCAGTTGGACCAATTTTAGTGTGAAGACAGTTGAAGATATTACTCATAACTCATTACTATTATTCAACCGGATGAGTAGTAATTTAACACATGCAATTAATTCCCACCAACAGGGGTAGCATAAGAAAAGTATTTTGGATTCTGAGAACATTTGAAATGGGCTATTCTTCCCCAAAAAATAAAGTACACCTCTAGATGGGCAAAATCCATACTGAACAGCATGCTACACAGAGGATGGAAAAGCCGGACTATGTTGATGTGGTGACATTTAAAGTGTTTTTTGGATTAGCAGCAGAAGCACACGGGGGCCTTTCATGTCAGGCCCAGAGAGATTTGATGATGTGTCGATGGTTTATACCTGTTCATGGAGGCTGAGGAGCTGGCTGTAACGAACCCTGCAATGCAGCACACCATTCACATGGATGTTATAAGCCTGCGAAGAGAGAATACAGAATTAGTATACATTTTAAAACATATGATTTTCCGCTTTTTCCAGCCATAACAGATACACAGATGAATAAGTAAATGAAAGGAGGCTTGTAGCATTGGGCAATTTTTGGTTTTGACAGAAGCCGTCTGTAGCTTAACCAAAATTACAAATCCACTGCTCACTGCTGTTGTCCGTGTATAGTCAGTTTATTTTCCTTTTAAACTTGCTCATCTGACATAAACAGCTAAGTTAACACCACATCACAGCTAAATAGGATATTCTATCTGCACAATAAATACTTTTAACAGTATGTCGTGGTCACTCTGTAATAGCTGTCTGCTAGTTAAAGACAAAGAGTCAGCACTTTTGTCTTCCTCTTCTTCTTTCCCTGTGAATAGTCTTGATCAACTTGCAGCCTAATCTACCACAACACGTACCTTCCAACACAAAAGTATTCCAATCCACACGAACTATAATAATAACTATTTACTGTGAAAGATGAGGATCAGAGCATTTACAGAAAAGCTAACAAAAAGACAAATATGTGACTGTAGAATTCACACAGGAAGGAAGAATGAATTACTGCAGGCTTAGTGCAGCTTGATAAGACACAGGATAAGTTCTTTCATTTCACTTCAAATCCACGTAATTTCCAATATGTTGAAGTCTAAATGATGTTTGCAAACTTTCCAATAATCTTACGTTCACATTCACACTCAAAACCAGTTTAAAAATATATACGCGCACCACAAACCATGCGGGTCAAACTCATAATCTGATACAATATTATGTGCTTGTATCAGGAAATAATGTGTCTGTGAAAACAGGTCTATATTTAAAATGTGCTGGGCTGTTATTCTAAAAACCCTGTGCAAACTCAGCAAATAGAATGGCAGTATTAGTTCCAAGGTACACAAGCCATCGTTCAGCGTTATAATCAACGGAGGCGCTTCCTGTGGGTGGGTCACAGGAAGGTCACAGAACTGAGCTTGAGAGGGCAAAACAGGTGACTTTCTTCTGAATATACTGTACAATAACAACATAGCATGGCGCATTGAACAAGTCGACTGAAAAATAAACAATACCACTAGATTATTAAGTAACCCGAGGGTTTGAGGGTGAAACTAGCCACTTCAAAACTCTTAAGGAGAATGAGGCAAAAGTATGCACTACACCTATCAATGACTGACAGATAAATCAACTTGAACCATAGCTGTTTCCAAGCAACATAATCACTGTATTCACAAGTGGAGAGCCTCATATCCACACACCAGCATGTTGACCATATCCTCCTCCAGGCACTAAATACCCACAGTGCAAGTACTTTCTGGGGGTAGTTGAGTTTACTTCACTTCACTGATGATGCTGTACTACAGTTGTCCTTGAAAAGCCATCATGAATTATCTGCATAGTCCAGTCTCTGCTCAGTTTGAGAAAGGAAATTACATCACATATAAAGGGCACAGCATAGGTCACAAGTGTGTATGCGGACCCATTCAAACCAATATTAATTCTACCATTCTTCATTATATTACACCTTGACCTATAGACCTATAAAATAAGATTGCATGTATACATAATGTTTGTAAGCCTAAATGTACGCGTGTTTTAAGCCAAAGGATCCAAGGTTAAGCACAGGCTTCTTCAAGTGACTTTGACAGTAACTTACACAAGCTTGTGACATGATTTAAATATTAACTTGCTGTGCTATGAAAACCATAACTTATTAGTACAATAACGTCAGTAAGAATTACTTCTTAAGGGCGAACAGATGGAAAGACAGGCCTAGCACAAACTCATGTGCATTATTGCGATACCAGGGAAGGATCCAGGCTCGAACCAGCTGGCCATACAGGTATATTGGCTTGTTAACAACCACAACCCAAAGAATACTCACCACAAAGGTTGATCCATTTTCTCCCGTACACACCTCCGTTTCGGGTATGGAAAAATGCATTTTAAGATGAAACACAGACTGGTGCCAGATGTTTCTTTCTCTAAACGCCACCAGTCCACAGCGTTGAGAGCAGGAGCTCTTCTTCAATAAGCCCACTGCAGTGAATATCAGTCGGGACCCTCAGAGGAGCAAGACGCGCCTGTCACGTCGTGCCCACTGGTCTAATAGTCCGACCAAATCTGTGCCAGGCAAATAAGTCATTAACCAGCCAGCTTTCACTGCAAATCTCTCCAGCGTCAGTGTTAAACTTTTCTCACTGGCGTCCACGGAGCAGCCATGTTGCAATGTGTTAAGTGATACACATTCCCAGTTTGCGTTGCATACGAAATAATCCACTTCTGGAGTAAAAAGCGATCAGATATGCACTGCCACTCACTGTGTCCGGGTATGCCTGGTTATTAGGAGAGCCAGATGAAGTTCAGGATGAGGTGCCGAGGGATCCTAGTCCCGCGGCAGCAGCGTCGCACAGCCGTCGCAAAAATCTTTCCAAATAAGATTGAAGCTAGTAGCACGTGTTGTGGTTTTACGTGACTCTTGAATTGCCTACATTTGACCAAATATGTCTTGAACAACATAGGAGATCATAAGTAAAATAAGGCAAGGATAAAAGCACAAATACTGTACACAAATTACTGCCACCAGTCCATTGTGCAATCTGTCTGTGCTGTGGCAGCTCTTTGGAGGCATCGCAACAATTTCCCTGGACGGAACCATCTTCCTTTGCGGGGTTGTTTTGTACCTTTGGTACTTGTCAGCTGTAATAAAAAATATAAATGAATAACTAACTATGAAGTGAAATATATCTTAAGTCAGATTTTTCTGACAGACAATGCTTAGTTTTTTATTATGGGGACAAGATGAGTTGTTTATAAGTAAACTCATTTGGTACGACCCAAAGTGACAGCAGAAAACGTAGCAAAGTTCAAATGACTTAAAAAAAAAATTAAATACGTTTATTAAATTATATTATGAATATTTAATCCATCCTTTATCAATACTTGGTTGTTTTTTTTAGTTATGAATTAATTTCGGACGCTATTTAGAGGAGGCTACTTCCTGTCACATGTCAGCCCTAGCTGATCACATGATCATAGGACAAAAATGAAAGCTGGGAGCTGCCAGCTAAACCCTGCGCTGGTTGTTGTTTTGGTTTTTAAATTATGCTTTTATCGCGTGTCTAACTCAAGTGAGCTGCAGGTAAGATTTCGTTTGGATGTAACCATATTCTTCTGTTAGTGTGTGCTTAAATCAATTACATAAATCGTGTTTGGGTCGACAAACATGCTTGTTATAACATATTTCCTGACAGGTATGTGAGCTGTGTAATGGGACGGTCCTGAGCAACAGCACAGTGGGGCAGTTTTGCTCTTCGTCTGCAGGTCGGATCGGGGGGCGCTGCTGTCTCAAAAATGGAACAGGCGACACCGATAGAATTATTGGGTACTTGTCTCATGTTGCTTCATTGGTTTATTTTGTGTTGTGGTGGTCAGATTATGTTGTAATAAACATAACCAAACTAACTGCCATAATTATTCTAATTATCATAATATCCTTTTTTTTTGCCTTGTTGTGGGCAGATTGGACCTGTCCAACTGCTCTTTGGGTCAGGTTGGAAATATTCAGGAAGCATCTACAGCAACAATTATGTATGTAAATCTTAGTTTTGGATATATTACTGAAAATTGTTAAGTTACTATTTAAATTTGTGAAACTGACGAATGATTAACACGTGTCATCAATAATGTGTTGTTTTGCAGAGACCTTTCACTCAACCCAATTGCCAACATCAGTGATTTCTCATTTCAAGGATTTATTGAGTTAAATTATCTGTAAGTATGTTTCTTTAGTATTGAACCTTATTGTGTGTGTGTGTTTTGAAACTATGTTTTGTGTTTCTTAGGATCTTACCAGTAAAAGTACTTTGTCCTGGTGGTGCCACATCTTGGAAGAGAATTGAGGAGACGGAAAGAAATCGTTTTTGTAAAGGCCAGAACAGTATGTGCAATCAGACCGGACAAATGTGTAAGTACTGATAACACAAAGGTCCCTATCAAGGAGTCAAAGATAAAGACACATGATAATGATTAGTAATCCTCATTTGAAGCCACAGACTGTCCCGAAAACTCCCAGTGTGCTCCTTTTGGTCCTGGTTTGTTTGAATGCAGCTGTGCTGACAACTACCATGGGTACAAGTGTCTGCGGGAGGTTAGTCCCTCAGTAACAAACTAGAATATATATTAAAACAAACTTAACATTTGTTTTGCCTAACAATTTATTTCTTGCCACTAGGGGGAGTTTCCAGTTCTTCAGGTGTTTGGGCCTCTTGGCGCATCAACTGTGGTCATATCTTTTGTGCTGTGGGTTACTCAGAGACGCAAGGCCAAACCACTCTGATTTTGATTTACAAAATGACTACTGATTTTAAAACTGGCACATGAAGGAATCGGGAACGAGTTTACACTTTATAGCTTTTTAAATGGGTTGTCTTTTAAAGCTGACATGCAAGGAAAAGCGTTTTGTCAACTGTGCAAAACCACTTTGGTTCTTTATACATTTTTTTCAAATTTAAAAAGGGAAAGCGTTTACATTATTTCCTGCACTGACAAAGTTACATTGTGTTACAAAGCTACACTTTACTGTGGTTATTATTTTTAAGTGATTGAAGTGTTTTATTTCTGTTTAAATGGCCTGGTTTATCAACAATGTCTTTCTTTATGCAACTAATAAACAATTTAAGACGTTGTAAAATTGAAGTAGTTATTATTGCTGAATAACAAGACAGAGCTTACCAAGATGACCATGACTAGTAATGTGTGATGATGAAATATTCTGACAGCTGTTAGAAAAGCTTCTGCAATAAAATCTGTTACCATAGAGAATGTAAACATAGTTTAAAAAGTGAATGCAGTTTGAGATCCATTTATTGCATGCTAAAAGCATGATATTGTGTTTCTTCATTTATGTTTAACTGCGACTGTGCAGTTTACATGTCCACATTTTTCACACGGAGCACCACAGGGACCGAGGTGCAAGGAATCATGCCCAGATCTGTGATAACCAGGTCCACAAAGTCTGGGGGAGTCACATCATAGACCAGATTCAAAAGGCCTAAGAGGGGTACCTCCTGCCAGTTCTCCAACTGTGTCTTCCCTTTACGAGTAACTATGAGATCATCAGGGTCATCTGGCAAAAAACATGTTCCAGTTTTATTTCAGCATTTTATGTAACTAATAATATCTATTGTAACGTATTGTAACGTACCGAGTTCATTGGACACAAATGAATCTGTCTGGACCCTCTCGCAGAACTTGTAGGTCTCACAGCACACCAAAACAGGCACATTGAAGGCTTTGGCCACTAGAGCAATCTGAGACGTTCCTACTCGAGACATGACATACCCATTGGCGAGTAAAGCATGAGCACCAAGGAACACCTTTGACACCTGTATGGCACAAGCATGATTGGACAATATTTTTAAAATAAATATGAATACCAAAGCTATGTGCATTAATACTGATACCTCTGGAAGAATGTACGAAACAGCTGAAATAAGGACATAGGTGCAGCTGATGCCCCTCCGGACCAGACGCCTCAAAGCCTCTCGTCCCTCCAGTCGTGGTCTACTGTCCACCACAATCACACGGAACTTTCTGTTCTTCTCAAAGGCTTCGCACAAGATGCTGTTGACCAGTGAGGAGCTGAAGAGAGACAGTCAAGACATGACATATAGTATATAGTGTTAAAGTGTTCTAGATGTGTGGTTAAGCTGCTTACCATCCATAGACAAGAATTACATCTCCATCACTGATCTTTTCTATTGCATACTTGGCAATAGCTTCAGCAGCAAGAGTGATCTTCTCGTTAATGTAGCAATCAATGCAGTTCAGTAACTTGCTTTTAGCCTGATAAATATCAAATGGTTTTAGGGGCATGTTAACTGTAAATAATTGTATTAAAATATTTTAAAAAGTGATACCTCTTTATCTTTACACTGGCTAGGAATATTAGAGATTTCCTTCTTGATGTATTTGATTGCATTTCCCATGCTGGCTGATAGAGGGCGACACTGGATCAAAAAACTGTTGGTGGGGGAAAAAGTAAAAAAAGTTTCTAGGCGGTTAGGGGGAAAAGGCAATCACCTCTAAACAAAGCAACACATATAAAACATAAAAAATACTTGATATAAGGCTTCAGCTTATTAACCAAGTCCCTCGAGAGCTCTTCATTTGGAGGTGTTGTGTAGTCCCTTATCACCTGCAAAAAATTACGTAAGCTAGGACTAGACAAGAATTTATATGTTTTTGTTGAATGTTTATATTTTTTATTCTCAAATACAGATGTGTGCTAAGTTTTGTATCCGAGCTGTACCTGTTTAAAGGCATGTAAAAGAGCCACAGAGCGGGCATTGGATCCTGCTACAATCCCCTGTGAATACTGGAGTCCTAGTCGTACAATAGCAGGATGGATCACTGTGGAAGGAATGCTGCCACAAAAATAATTACAAATATGTGAATATAGGAGTTTTATATACAGGTGTTAAAAGGTGCTATATAACAAAGAGCATGGTTGTTTTACCTAAGTTGCTGTGTTAATGGAGCTTTTCGGCTGTACTGGTGAAGGTGAGAAAATAAGCTGACTTTGTAGCCATAGTCGGAGCGGAGAGGAATCTGAGCAAAGAAACATATAACTACAAATCAAAGAGTCAAACATTGCTTACACTGAGTACATTGTTAGAAAATAATAACTGCAAATAAACCGTGTTATGGCCACACAACTACTTTACTACAGCGTGTAAGGCGGAAAAAAATCCCCATCTCAAGCTTTCAACTGGATACATACCACTATCTTTTTCACCCAAATAAATATTAAAACACTAAAATAGCAATTCTGAGACACACTTCAGTGTTGTACCTTTTTAACTGCAATGTTGCCTGGTGTCTGAAAAAATGTTAGGTCCAACCATGCATTTAGACTTTGTTTAAATGTTATTTACATGGAGTTATTATATTGTTTTACAACATATATTTTGTTGCTGTTTCAAAAACTCTATAGTGCAATATATCTTAGAATAGCTAAATATAAAAGCTTACTTGTTGTCTTTCCAACTTTTTAGCTAATTTCTTTAAAACTTCTGGGTTATCAACTTGAATATGTTCAGGAAGCCTCTTAACCACTGAAAAGGGAAAAATCAAGGCTTTAACAATCTTTAATTATGCCAAATGCTGTATTTTCCACCAGCATTGTCCAATACCTGGCTGTAGTTCACTTGGTGCTGCTTTTGATTTACTGGGTGCTGCCTGTGGGCCTCCATCTCCCTTCTTCCCTTGTTTGGAAGCCCTCTCTGCTTCTTGACGAGCTCTCCTCTCGGCTTTCAGCTCAGCTTTGCTCTTGGTGGGTTTCTCTGAGGCTGTGGTTGTCTCTGTAACAGGTTCGATCATGACAGGAGCTGGCACTGCAGAGGGAACTACACAGACCAACAAAAAAGGGAAATGCAATGTATACAGATTTGTGATTTTGTAATTCAAATCATATAAAGACAATGGTAAAACAACCTTTCTGTGATGGAGCTTGTGCTGGTGGTTGTGGAATTGCAGCTGGGGAGGGCGCAGGCTTTTCCTTTTCACTGTCTTTTGGAGCCTTGTCATCTTTCTTCTCCTTGCCCTTCTTCTGTTGTTTCTTCTCTTTCCTGAGACGTTGTTTTTCTTCTTTAGTCAACTCTCTGCCCTCATTCTATTGTTAAGCAAGATAAACATACATTTTAAAGAGAAGCCTAATCTTGCCTTGAAATCCAAAATTGTAATGCAAAAGTGCAAACCTTTGCTCGCTCAATTTCACCTTTCTTTTCAGATCCATCTGAAACAACAAATGTTTTGTATTTTAAATCTCACTGTATATGTCTGTGTTTTGTAGCGTTGTGAGGCTCATGTCTGGTCACTCACTACAATAACACCAAACTGGCAGTCAGATATTTCCCATACATTAAATTAACATTCAATTCACAATTATAAGATGATGCAACAGAGGTCGAACAAACCCACTGAGAGAAGAGTAGGCTTTTGCATTCTGCCGCTAAGGCTAGCACCAGTAGCCTATAATAACAATACAGCCTGTTTTCCACAAAGGCTCATCCCGGAATATGAGGGAAAAGATTTTAAGGGGCTGTGTTGAACATAACACCATAAGGATACAAAGAAAATACACTAAATCCAGCTGTCACAAGCTGCCATCCTCACCTGTCACTCCACTGTCCGCCATGTTTACGGAGCTCTCCACTTCCTGCTCCTGCGGGGGCAGCCTAAACTATACTGACCCCTACTGGAAGTAAAAGGTACTGCTGGTTTTAAACAAACGTCAAAATTATGGAAATGTTAATCATCTATCTCAACATGTTTGGCATAGGCCAACTACAAGCCTGTAGCCTGTAGCCTGTAGGAGGTTTATGTTATTTACTTTTATTTTTTACATATGATGCAGGTAATGTGATTATATAGCCTATTAGCCTACTAGACTACTGGACTGGCCAACTCCGTTTGAGTAGTTATATAGTCTTAAATATACTTTTAGTTTTATTTATATACTTGACAAAGACATTGAAGAATAAATGGTACAGACCCACAAAAAACATTCCTGCAATCCGTGGGCCTTTTTGTTGTAAAATTGAAAATGTTAATGGAGTTACATGAATTAGGGCCCCAAGGCTACATATTATGTCATTATCTTGTACTGAAGTTAATAAAAATGACATATGTGTAATTTAGCTCTGTACAAATACAGTAGTGTATTTGAAGCCAGTGAGTAGAGAGGGTTGTGCAGCCCTGATCCATACAGTACAATGAGTAAAGAGGGAATGGCAAGTGTACAGTGTTGGTGGTATGATTTTTGACATGGGTGCAGGAGGGTAGATATTGGATACACAATTTTACATTTTATTGCAAAAAGCACAGACATCTAAATTAATCTTTGAAATAGTCAGGTATTTATTATATTTTCAGCTGAACAACATCATAAAAAGCAGTGTAAAGCAGTAAGAATAAAAGGAAGAGATTGCAGCCTTAGAGCACAACGCCCCTGTCTCTCCACGTGGGTGTCTGCTGTTTGAATTCACGACGCAGTAGCTGGTTGAAGGGGACCAAACCTCACAGTAACACCTGACTTGGTTCCGTTTGACCAGCCACAGCAAGGCGTGCTGCTTCAGCTGCAAGAGCCAGGGATAGAGAGGAGCAGGAGGAGAACAATGCAGAGATACAGAAAACTGGAAAGAAGGATTTCATCTTTTCTTCATGTGATTCTTACCTGAAAACACAAAAAAGCCAGGATTAGTGATGCTGCAAGACAGAACAAGAGAGACATGTTACCAAGCAGACAGGTCCTATTTTGAGGTTGGGGGAAGCCTAGTTTGTTCTCAAAGCAGCCTATAGGGGTAAACCCCAGTCCACAGTGACAGTGCCACATCCCAGCCCCCTCCTCCCTCCTCTTCCCTTTTTTGAGAGCCCTGTGGTTGCTATAATGGGTTACAGCTGTGCTCTGTCAATCCTTTTTGACGGTCAGCAGTTGGGGCAGGGACCCTGAGACTCGATCAGCAGCAACAGCAGCGGCCCACAAGAGTAATGCTATGTCCATGGGCTCAAGCAACACACACCAGGGCCCTTCACCTGTCGTCTTTGGCCACACTTGCAGGCGCGCACCCTCCCCTCTCATAAAACACACAGGCTGTCCTCCATCTTACAAACTCCTAAAAAGTCTAAAAACAGGTTTCTTCTTCTGCAGTGGATCCGTGCATACTTCCCCTTGCAACCACACACTTCCTTACATTCCATAAGAGGCGTATTAATATGGGGATATAAGGAAGCATGTCTTCGCAAGGGGCAACAACTGGATGCTCAGAGGACACAAAGCACCCTTTCATAGCCACAGATGCAGAGAAGCGGGAACCGGCAGCTTGACAATAGTTAACTGTGACGGATGGAGCAATGGAATCAGACAACTTGAAATTTATATAATGTTAGTCACATAAACCAGCAATTTTGAATTTTGATGTTGATTGAGGTTAGGTTAATTCAAAGATAGTGTTTGAGTGTTGTTGATAAAATGATGAAGGGCTAGAAATAATTGAAAAATTATAAAACACACTTCAACAGTACTGACAAGCCACACATATTTCAACAGTTTTCTGAAAACTAAACAGATTGAATCATTTTGTACTCACCTTCTGATTTTGAGTTGTCTTGTTATGAAATGAAGGCCACAGAAATCTTGCCCTACACAGTCCTTTTCATACTTCCTGACAACTGCTGGATCAACATCAACAATTCAACTACTTTATCTGGACAGACTTACATAAAGCACTCTAGGTCAGTAACATCCCAGCTTATCCCTATCCATCTCCTTGGCTGAAAGAGGTCACACTAAATACAACAATTTACAAACAATGCCACTGGTTTGAATGCTAAGAGCACTGACACAGAGGCAACAAACTTTGATTACATAGCCCTGTAAAGCACAAAAAAGCACTGCCAATCGTTACACAGATCTCTGTAACTACCACTGAAAAACAGGCTCTTTTTTATTCCTAAACATGGCCGAAACACACTATCCCTCCAACCTCCTACTCCTCCTTGGAAGCTCCAGCGTGATGCCTGCCCTAAACTGCCGGGGCGCTTGTGTGGACAGCAGGCCTGGTCCCCAGCCCTTTTCTATGGCGGGCAGGAGCGCCCCCCTCCGAAGAGGCCTCCCACCTGTTGGTGTCCTTTAGAAGCCCCGGGCCTCTCCTGCGCCTCCTGTCCGGCCCAATCAGGACCCTGACAGGGGGGAGCCAGCCTGTGAAATCACACCTCTCAGCTGTTCGCACTGGGCTCGAGACACCCTACACCCTCCTACTGCTCCTCCAACATACCCCGTACCAGCCTCCATGGCCTCCATTTTACACCCAATGTCAACGCGCTTCTTCTGGAATAGAAAGGCAAGCGATAGTATTAGTGAAAAAAGTCTTCACATTCATATTCATCTACAGCCTCCTATGAAGTCTTCTGTTATAAAATGGCAAATGCCCATTTGTCCAGGCTTGGAACTGGCAAAAATACATTGGTCAGAATAAAGTAGTTGAAACTTCATCAGCCACATTTAATCTTTGCTTGTGTGCTCTATGTAAGTGTGACATATTGTAATGCAAACCATGCCATAAGAACAGCCAGTGATATGTGAGAGGTATGAATAAGTTATATGAGTTCTTGTGGGACCAGAGCCAGCAATAAATTCTCAAGGTGAGTATCTCACCACTGCGGCACTTCACAACAACATCGAAAATGTCAATTAGATGGTGGCATCTTTGCTTAAGTGTTACATCTTTTGTGCAAGTTTTTATTATACATACATTCTCTTTTGATTTTAGAGCTGGTTTATTCTTCAGTTTTGAATAATCTCATATCTCCTCATGTATTTAAATTAAATTGCTCTTATTAAGCTATGGTCAATAGTCTTCATCTTACAGGAATAACCAAATATTTACACTGCTTTGTCCTACATAGTTGTGTATATCATGTTTATAATGCTGTGCAGCTCTGATCCATACAGTGATTGGTAATGCTGGAGAGGCAAAGAGGGTTCATTTTCCTTTGGTGCAAGCACAAGCTGCTCCACTAAGGTCAACACCTGTGTTCTAAAATCAGCTCAGGGCTGGGTGTGATAGGAACCCGGGCCTCATTCACAGAAAGCTGCAGCTCAGAGAGAGGAGGCTTATATTGTAACCCAATGCGCTCGCTATTTTGGAGGCACTCGCTGTCCACAAATAGCACCCATTGCATCTTTGTAGCTCCCGTTTTTTCTTATCTTGCCACAGGATGTCATCTAAATTCGACAGTTGTTCAATATTTCCCATGGCTCACAGCCAGGGTGTATCACAAATGCAACATTTCCAATAATGTCAGCTATGTGCCAAGGCCTCATCACGTATATATCTGGGTACTGGGAATATCAGATGGCTTTTGTTGTTGAGTGAATTCTTTTGGTCGTTTACAATGGTTAAGACACATTGTAATCCGTGTGTTCCTCTTAACAGGACAGCTGATCACTGGCACATACTGGCGGTTAGGCATGGCTATGCCAGTGGTTTTCAGACAAACATATCCATCAAAGTATCCATTCTAATCATGTTCATTCTCTTTCATTTAACATCATCACAAACGTTTTTTTGTAACAAACCCTCTGGTTTTAATTACAATGTCGTATATGCTGCAAAGGCAAAACACATGGCCCACAGGCCATTATAAGTCCCAAGCCTGGATGAAAATGATTTGTTTTGTCATACTAGACACATTTGGTGAAATCACACACAAGTTCTGAACTCTGACTGCCACTGCTGTTGTCTACAAATTGGGCCATGAGTTTATTTTAGTCTGGTGTTCCCATAGCAGGCTCTGGTTTGCTAATGACTTTGTTCCCTTCTGTCATACCCACAGCGTCTGGGAGGTCACAACACTGTGTTCACTTCCTTAGCAAAGGCTAACAATTCTCTACAGGGAGCAGGGAGAAGACTTCCCTTAATCTGACAATGACTGGCATTAT
>KN470864.1:133281-158779 GCA_000787095.1 Periophthalmodon schlosseri | reverse complement strand
ATCAACAGGGCTAGTTTAGTGCAGCTAAATGCTTCACATGTGCTGTTCATGCAGTGTAAAACAAAGGATAAATTAGAGCACTTAGAGATGTGATGCTGACTCATTAGGAGGAATGTCTTTATGCCACTCTGTGTCCTTGCATGGGCACAGCAGTTGCCAGGGCTGAGGTTGACACAGCTGCTGCAGGAAGCCAGCTCCCGTGTGTTGGCGAAGCAATCGGGCTGAAAGGTCAAAGGTCACCAGCATTTAGCCTAAAACAGAGAACAGGTGACAGTGAGGTGAGGGTATCTCATTCCTGTGCGTCACACAAAAAGCGGATGTTTTGAGGTCAGTGATGGAAGATACTCAGTACAACAAATGAAAGACTAAATCTAAGCCATGATTTGTATATCAAGGGAAAAAACATTGATGCATTTATACCACAAGAAACAAAAAGAGCAGATAAAAAAATAAGTATAAGAATATAAAGGGATGTTATATTTCTACACTTTTGTGGTTAATGTTACAGTTCATTCACATTTTGTTTAATACCTTAACCACAACCATTTGGCCATTTCTGCCATAACTGCCATAAAATTTAAAACAGAGATACGTAGCAGGGCGCACAAACCTAAATAGATCTAATTAAATGTTTGCTTGTTTTTTGTTAATATTGCACATCCCTAAATAAACAGGAACACAGAAAACATTATATTGTTCAAGGTGAGATCTGGCATATATTTACAGTGTCTTTTCTTTCTTCTCAGAATCATTATATTTTCATTTGCACTTTTTTGACTACGAGCGTTAGTTAACCTGTCAAAAAGACACAGATGTGTGAAGGGCAGAGGTGTGGGAGCCAAAAGTTTACTTCAAAATGAGGCCGATCTGTTAGTAAAGAGCAAAAAGGTGCTAGAACAGGAAACGCATCCCTCTACTTTTCTCACCTCAAGTCAATACACTAGAACATGAAAGACACAGTGTCCTGCTCAACTCATCATCAGGTCACCCAGTCTCACAGGACATGTGACAACAACAGTAGCAGCTCTGTTTTGTTTATTTAGTTTATATTTGTGGGTAACTGTTTTTGTTTTACTATTGTTCAGATAAGACACATTAGGTAGTTTGAATTAGCCTGTTTTTTGTTTACTACTATGTAGCCCAGTTTTAAAGATATAAAACTGAATATTTTGTTCTGAATATTCAGAAATGCTAGATAAAAATGAAAGTATCTCATGTTGCTACAGTATGTGAAGTATGCTTTCATAAGCATTTTAGCCCACTGTTGCTCTTGATTCATGAATGAATATACAGGAGCCTGTGGGGGTCAGTCAGCTGCCTACTGCGACCAAAAGGGAGCGACAACTGCAGCAGAGCCCCACATACAGCAGCCGTGAGGTCTATGTACAGAGCAGGAGCTGAATCAGCCAGCACTGTTACTGCTGCCCTACTTTCATACACTCCTAGCAGCCTTGTACCAGCACAATGCACACTCTATGGTGGTGTGTTTAGAAGGTTATTATATATGTCATACTGTTTGCCCCAAACTTAAGTGAATTGCATTTAAGGGTACATTTTTTATTATTATTATTAGTCTCAATTTAGTTTAATTGTAGTCTCTGTAATTAGTCTTAGGTTTGAATGTAAAATTTACTGGAAAAAATGATTAGAACAACAAATTGTAGACCTGATTTTTTTTTTTTTTTTTCTTGAATTCAGATCCTCTTTTGTAGTATTTTGAATCACCTAAATTCAGGATTTATCCATCTAGACCTCAATCTTGCCCTACAGGGCCTTGCCTTTCCAGATATAATTTAAACAGCTAACAATCTAAAAAGTTAAATTCCAGACAAAACTGTCTGTGCTGTATAATTTGAATATTACCCCCACCCAAAATGTCTCCTACACTATTTGGGCCTCATGGGAGGCAACAGCTGTGGTCTGACTTTGGATCACATGAGGCGGGCAGGTGGAACTCCAGTACTACTGCTATTCTCTCTCTCTTGTCCTATCCACATCTTTTTTTAAGGGTGTGGTCTTCATTTTAAATTGTTTGAATGTCTGCCTGCGTGTGACGTCTATCATTTATGAAATATCACTAATAAAAAGTCCTAAGCATCTACTCTAATCTTTTTTCCCCCCTTTTTTTTATGAAAAATATGTTCAAAATAGCCAAACTCACAGGTAGAGCACAATATAATACATTAGGCTACATAATAGTTGGGCTCATAGAACAGTCTTTGCGAGGCCCTTGAAAAAAACATGTGTTAAAAAATATCTGGCTAAAACTTGAAGAGAATAAAAACAAATAGCACTCACAGTCAATCAGTCAGTACTACTTATGTCTTTAGTCTATTTTGTTTGTTTTAATAAACCTCGAAATCATTTGATAAATTAGAAAAATAACCACTTGGTACCAACCAGTTTGTAGTTTTTGGCTCAGGAACTCAAAACAGAGAACGTGTTTCCAGGGACCGTATTAGATAACGGACCGATCCAACAGAATGGGCAGGGCAGTTTATTCAGCTGATAAAAAAATATTTACTCAACTTAACTCAGCTCTTTGATTGGATACCACAGCGCAGTGTTTACAACCTTTGTTATAGAGTTTGATGCGCGGACTTTAAGTGACGTTTTCAAATGTTGTGACATTTAATTGCTTCTGCAAAGGTTAGTAAGGACCTGTCATGCGGAATTGTTGCTTTTAAGTTATTTATATCGTGTAATGCAAGAAGCTTTATTCCAGTTTGAAGATGATGTTCTCATTTCAGATGTTTATAACTGTGCCTCGATTGTCCAGAGTCCTGCAGCTCACCCTGGCGGTCATCAAGCCCGATGCTGTTGCTCATCCTCTGATCTTAGAGGTTAGATTATTACTTAAATCAGCATTACATATTCAAATTACGCGTTACATTTATTTAGTGATGGGCCAGCAACTCTGGGTTTGGTCTCATCTGCATGACCTACATGAAACACTGTATACCTCTTATCAGATTTTATTATGCGGCTTTATTGTTTTTTGTTTTGTTTTTCGCTTTATGTACTGCCTTCCAGACCCTTCATGAGAAAATCCTGGAAAATAACTTTATCATTGTCAGACGCAAAGACCTTATTTGGAAAAAGGAGAACTCTGAGATGTTTTATGCTGAACATTCAGGTATGAGAACACTTAAACACACAAGTAAAACACATAAGTTCAAACAACTAATTGAATCTTAACCATTTGACAAACTTATTCAGGGAGATTCTTCTATCAACGATTGGTTGAATTCATGTCAAGGTAAAGGTCTAGCCATCACACACATGTACAGCAGAGGTCCTCAAGCTGTCACACTTAATGCTATAGTGAAAACATTACTGTCAGCTTTCAGCCATTCCACATACGGCAGATGTCTTTGAGGTTTTAGTAATCACATGACTGTTATTCTTTCAAACCAACAGTGGAGATGTAGTTGCTACAGCAACCTGTTGGCCTAATTAGAATCACAATAAAACAGCCAAGTGGTGCAGTGAGCTGCACCACTTGGCTTTACCTAGATAATGCAATCATTTTAAAGTTGCCTTTCATGACAAACAGTAATCATAAAACACTATAATAACTATAATGAACAATATGGTTAGTTGTTGTTCACACATGATCTGTCTTCTACAGTGGTCCAATGCGGGCATATGTTTTAGCTCGAGATGATGCCATACGTCACTGGAGAGAAATGATGGGGCCAACCAAAGTATTCAGGGCCAGACACACCTCCCCTGACACAATCAGGGGTCAGTTTGGCCTCACAGACACAAGAAACACAACCCATGGCTCAGGTGGTATATGGATTATATACATTATTCATGAAATGTTATTCAAAAGAGATGTTTTTTATGCAATAGTAAATGAATGATGAAATGCCTTTTTTCAGATTCTGTAGAGTCTGCACACAAAGAGATAAATTTCTTCTTTCCTGATTTCTGCATTGGCAGATGGATGGAAGAAGAGGAGCCCTCATATAGAGCTGGAAAGGCCTATTATGACACGCACAAATTGATCCATACACTTTCAAGTCCGAGCTGATGCCACAACTGCTTTAGATCATCTAATGTAATTTTCTGTTTACTTCCAAATGTTCTGTCTACAATTGCCAGGTTGCTTTTTATATTTTGTCCACTGCTTCAGCCATGCCTTATATTTAATACACTGTTAAATATAGGTTTTCTATTTGTCATAGGCCTGTCACAGTAACAAATTTTGAAGTACAATATATTGCTGAAGTATAGACGATAAACAATAATATTCAAACTAATTTATGCCATTGACACAATAACCTTAAAGTAGAAGTAGCCCCAAAATCTATTCTAAATGTACAATATGGTTAAAAAACACAAACAGCAATAAGTAAATAGCAGAATGGAACTCTTTAGTAGTTAGTTTGCATCTATAATGAGTCAGAAGTTATTTATTCAACCCTCTACAGCTCAAATCTAATTGTAGAACAGGAAAAATAACAAAAAGTTACCGACTAGTACTAAGAAGTAGTTGTATAAGTTGATATAGTATTTATTGTGACAAGCCTATTTGTCATTTGTATAAATTGTTTCTACATTTGAAAAACACACATTGTATAATTTAAGAAAATGTATTTATACAAAGAGAAACACAATATTCTGTTTATCGTCTGTCTATCCAGGCTTCACTGTGTATAGTGTAACCAATCTCCTGAGCCGCAGCAGCAGCTACTGAATGTTAAAATATGTATATATTTTAACATGTGTATATGTATATGTGTATATGTTAAAAATGGAAAATACCATGTGAACCCTGTAAAATTATATGAACACATTTAAATTCTTCCTATGCTTTGAAGCCATTAAAGAAAAGTTCACAAGTTTTATAAACCTGTCTTTTACATGTTTAGCTTCCAAGTACAGAAAAATACTGCAATAGTTTCAAAATACATGTTACATTATTTTTACAGTGTGAACCTTGAATGGAAAATGGAACATTAAGACTGGTTTTCTGCTTTGACAAGTCAAATCTTACAAAGTTTGTGCTTATCGCATTGTTGGTCGCATAAATACATTCACAGTTTGTCCAATGACTTTGACTGACCCCAGCTTTGTTCAAGAGTTCTGTTTAGCCACCTGTTTGAGGGACTCCACCGGCTTCATGACCTCGTATGTGGTTGTCGACTTTTTCACCTTTCCATTTTTGTCCACTTGATGAATGCTCTGGGTCACTGTAATAGTTACTTGCTTTGTGGACATTCGATTGTCTTGCCATTTTGTCTAAAGAAAAAAAGTGCCACACAATAACATAAAAATGCGCATGAGATTTATGATTTTTAGCTAACCAATGGACAGGCTTACAATCTCTTCAGTGTGTAGAACACTTCTGCGCTGTACTGTGGTGCCTGATGAAGGGGGCGATGCCTCCTGCTGTGGAGAGGCCAGAATGGCAGGAGGACTGCTGGGCTTCACATCATTCAAACTGGCTTCAGACACCGCGGAGCAAACCTTTAGGTATGCCTGAGCAGGGGGAGGGAGGCCATCTTCAAAGAAATCTGGAACTGAAACAGACCATCACCTTCACTTTATGAAGGTAAATCAGGTATGTGATGTATTAAACTTCAAATCCCTATTTGGAGCTGTCAGAAGAGAGTGGGGTTGGCATGCACCTGGGTGGTTAATGAGCGGCTGTCACTCAAATGTCAGGGTGCAGTTTGGTGACCAAGGAAATTAGATCTATTTAAGATTTCTTTTTGCACCCAGCTTCGCAGTGTAGAAAGAAAATCACTGTTGTTTTTGTTTTTTTCACTTTAGGCCTATATGTATTTTCAAGTAAACATCCTTCAACATATTTGTACATTTCAATTATTACTATAATTATTACACAACTTGACACTGGTGTTCAACTGGACATGTACTTGTCCAATAGTTTTTCATTGACCTTGAAAGAGTCTAGGTAAATGTATGATCAACTCTCTTCTGTTTTAACTAACAGCTGCATCTGTTGCCATGAGAGCTGAGTCCCTTTGAGAGCAGTGGCTTTTGAAGTAGCTTTTTACTGATTCATCTCCTCAAAGCTTCAAAGAAAGCTTAGTCACATTCAGCACTGCACCTTATGGAGACAAGGCTAACTTCATGTAAGTGGGCACTTACAGTAAACTACCTCTTATAGTATATGCTCTACTCTGAGTAAGTCAAAAGTGTAA
Organism: Periophthalmodon schlosseri; assembly: GCA_000787095.1. Classification (NCBI taxonomy): domain Eukaryota; kingdom Metazoa; phylum Chordata; class Actinopteri; order Gobiiformes; family Gobiidae; genus Periophthalmodon; species Periophthalmodon schlosseri. The sequence continues at coordinate 152,603 of KN470864.1, read as the reverse complement.
GAACACAGTTTTTCCTGTTTTGTTTTTTGTATTTTTTATATTCTTGCCCTTATTACAGAAAGCTGCAGGCATGAACAGAAAGTAGACTTCAATTAATCAGGTAAAACACAATATGCACTTGCCTATTATTGAGAGAACACTTGAGCACTGCAGGTCAGGAACATCCACAAGATGTGGATTAAATATTAATACCATAAAAAATCAACCATTATATGCCAAGAAGAAATTAACAAAATGTTAAACACTTGACCACTAAGTGTTGATACTATTATGCCTGATTATAGTAGACTTGATTTAAGTAAAAAATCACTACTACAGCACACCACTACCCATTTTATTGTCTACACATCTACTAACATGTTACTCTATGCTATTGGACAGATATATTCATTACTTTTATACCTGGACTGATGGTTTTTTCTGAAGAGAAGCCTGCCTCAGAGTTCTCAGAGGGGATGCTCTGGATGGATGACAAGGGGATGTCGGTGTCAGTGCCAGTCAGCCATGTTGACTCTGTCTCCTTGGTCCAACTCTCCAGGTACCGGGGCTCCAGCGCGTCCGTCCTGCTCCCCCCACAGCCCATGGCTACACCTGAGGCTTCACACCTACTCACAACAGTTCACCATGAGAACCATATTTATTTTTTAGTGCCAGCTAATGAGTCACTAAAGCATACTCACGGCTAAGGCAGCAGTAGTAGATGGAAATGAGTCGTCTTCTCTCATACACTTGAGTAGCATCTTCACAGTGTGGAGGGTCATCAAGGTTTTATATGAGCGTCAAATCATTGTTGCCTATGCAAAACAACAGAAAGACAACAAATATTAGGCTAATATACTGGTGGTACTATTTAGAATGAAATAAACCATTCAGTTTTGTATTGAAAAAAATTAAGTCCTGGTGCTGATGTGTGTGGTGTGCTGGTCTTACATGTGTAATATGTCTGGTGTCAGCTTTTAATTAAAGGCTAATCAGATCCTTGTTCAGTCATTGCAGTCTATAGATTACCTATTTTAAGCTCGGATCAACATTAACTATCATGAGCTTTTAAGTAAATCACACACACAAATTTTATTGACAATAGCAGTGAATGAACTGTTAATAGAGAAGCCCATCCGTCGTTACGTGGCAATTACATCTGTACACTGAATGGTCCAGAAACTATCCTTAAGGGAACCTTTGCGCACTTAGAGAAAAGGCATTAACCTGGATGTGGCCTATTTACTGACGCACTGAACACTATAGCCTGTTGGCATTGTCTATGTCAGTAGCACTGGTCTTGTCACGTAATTAATAACATACAACGAAACATACAATGCAAAAACAAGACTGAACAAAAAATGCTTACTATTGATGTGCCGTGTACGTCGCTGGTGCTGATCGTCTGACCGGTCTCATGGCAACGACGCCCCCCGCGCCCATAGGCTCCGCAACGCGTTGAGGCGCGCACCACCCCCGCCTTCCCCACCACACCGTGAGAAATAATAGGGTTTTCCATACTCTGATGGCCAACTGTAATTTTGCAAATCATTGTGAAAATGAATAGCACTGCATCAGTAAAACGTCACTCAATGTAAATGAAATCACCACTGCCAGGGTGCCAAGCGCGTAATAAGGTTTTTGTTAGAGGCTATTCTACAAATCCTGGCCTACTAAAACGTTTGTTGGCTGTGTAAAAGAGTATGCCTAGGATTAACGGGATATAGCTAGACACAATAAAGTGTGTCAAAGCCGAAGCTTTCATTTATGTGTATAATTTCAATTGCCCTACTGTAAGCCCCCCACTATCCATAACTCAAATACGCATGGCCTTTTTACAGAAACTGTCTTTGTTGACCACAAGGGGTCAGTCACATGCAGCAATCATGCCCTTTGAGCGCAGCATTCTGTGGCGGCTGGGTTGGGATTTCTTCTCACTCCATCTGAGTGAGAGACTACATCTACGGCAGCGTACAACTGCCAAATCTGTACTTAAATAAAAATCAGCAGCATCACGTTTTAACACGATACTATCATGAAATTACGTGATACTATCTCAAAATAATGGCAGCGTTGAACTGCCGTTCTGTACTTAAATAAAATGAGCAGTATCACGTTATCACGTTTTAACGTGATACTATCATGAAACTAGCCTATGTCCCAATTTTAATGTACATTGTTCATTCAAATGTAACATCTATTGTAGGTTGTGCAGTTTATACATCTGGCGATGCCAGATCCTACTACTGCCACTCAGCACCTTTACACACGGGATAGATTACTGCATGACAATGACAGCAGAAGAGCATCAGACAGATGATGGATCAGAATGAGGATACAGAGGCTGCTTAAGTAGGTGCTATTAAAGGTATGATTTATTATTTACCGACGGTGTAGGTTTTTGTTAATGACAGAGCGCTGCCTCTTGCTGTGTGCACAGTTGTAGACTATGGGCATGTACCTCAATCTGTACGTAAAGAGGGCGACTCAAGTCATCCATCTCCCATAACACCGAGTTGAGTTCACTCAGCCACGAACTTGCCATTTGCCTTGCCTTGCCATTTACACACAAGCAGTAGTCCTACTCATCCTACTACTACTACTACTACTACTACTAGTAGTAGTAGTAGTAGTAGCCATACAAACAGTAACGCAAAAGTGGATAGATCCTTCATTGTTGCTGTAGTTCTTTATTTGTCATGATAATATTGTATCACATTTTAATATAAAACTATCACATAAATCCGTGGAATCATCACGTGTCATTCCTTCAAACTATCACATAATTTCATGAGTTTTAAGTACAGAAATGGCAGTTCTATGCCGCCATATTTCAGTGCTCCCTCATGGGCTCATCTTACCATTGGTGATGTGGCCTTTCCATTTACACATGAGCAGTAGTCCTATTCGTACTGCACTACTACTACATCTACTACTACTACTACTAGTACTACTACTACTACTGCTACACTACTGCTACTACCAATGGGGAACGTCATGCCAACATCAGTAGCATAGCCTATTTCTGGCCATACTGACGTGCAAAACTGGATAGATCCTCCACGGATGCCGTAGTTCCTCGTTTTACATATCACATTATTTCATGATAATTTCTTATCACGTAATTTCAAGATAATTTATTTTCATGTTTAACATGAAACTACTACGTAATAAGTAATTTTGTGATGGTATCACGTAATTTTGTGATAGTATCAGGTGATTTCGTGATACTATAATGTAATTTCATGATAGTATCATGTTAAAACGTGATACTGCGGATTTTTATTCAAGGATTTGGCAATTGTACGCTGCTGTAAAATCTCCTTGCTGCATTCATCTAAATCTACCATTTAGAAACAAGTAAAAAAGGGTGAATAATTCTACTTTAAATTTTATTTTACGCTGATACATAGAAAAATATAAGTCAATCTAATTACATTATCTTGAGTTCATGTTTAGCCTATTAAGTGTACATTTAACCCACATTTCTTTATCTGGGCAGTAATTTTGTAACCACTGCAGCCCCCTCCTGGCCCCTCTGTCTCCCACATCACACATGAATCTCTCACAGTGTGGACAGCCTGGTCAATATGCAGTGGACAGCTTTGATTTGTGTCTGCTGGCCCTCTGTCCTATTGGACTACAGGTCAATAGGCCTGTCTTCCCATTACCCTGCGATTAATGTGGCACATGGCCAAATGATACATACAGTATCATAGAGGGTGCTTTTCATAAGATGTAGCTTCAAGCAGTAAGACACAGAATAAAAATAAAAGTATTTATTTAATTTCATTATGAAGTGGATTTACCTCTCCACAAACTTGACTCGTAACTCCGCCACATGATTATCTCCATGTCATATCATTGCTTTGTCTGGAATTTTCCACAGCATGGCATTAAACGTATTAATTTTATTAATTTTATTAATAATGCAAGCGTCAAATATCAAATTATGTTATGTACCAATAACCAGTTTTTAATTTTAATTTTCTTTGTCACAAGCAGATCTGTGTAAGCAAGACTTCCTATTCATGTTGGTACTCATCCCCAGCCTTGTTGTCAGTGGGTGGTCAAGGTTGATAAGCAAATGATATCCACTCTCTATTGCTAAAGAATAACAGTTTTTGCTCTGAAATTCTGCGGAGAGGAGTGAATGGACCAAATCCAAAGTTTCACAGGGATTTGAGTGTAAGACCAGCAGTCAGTTGCGAAGCTGGAAATCTAATTAGGATGTTCCAGGCTTGGGTAGGGTGTATGGGAAAGCCTCCAACCACAAAAGACCACTGCAGTAGTCTCTAGTCTCTCAATGCTTTAAAGTAGAATACCATCCAAAAATTACTGTATCTGTTCCTTCAAGACACAAAGACTAGAATGAAAATCAGTGAATGCAGTAAATTTCATATAAAACTGTATATAGAATAAATATGTGCTTTCTTCCTGGTATACTCTGTAAAATCAAACATGTTCATAGTCATGAGCATAAACATACTTTACTTTATATTAGAAGCAATTTTTACTGCTTCTTTTGATCCAATCCATGTTGTAAATGACAAACATATGATAAAGTATATCCAGATGCCATCAGTAAATTGTTGATATAGGCTTTGGCTCTAGTGACAGTGAGGAGATTATCCAGATTGTGCTGTGCCTGGACACCATGGCATCAATCACATCTTCCTCTCCTCTCTGTTCCTCTATCTCTTTCTCCTCTCTTTCTCTGCTCTCTCTCTCTCTCTGTCTCTCTCCTTATCCCTTTGATCTCTGTCTTTTTCACCTTTCTATTTCTCTCCCTCCTTCCTTTTTCTACTTCTTTCTATACCGTATTCTATATCTCCTCTGTCTGTCTGTCTTGTGTCTCTCTATTGACTCCCTCTCTCTCTCTTTGCCTTGTCTACTCTCCTTCCTTTCTCTCCCTCCTGTTTCTTCTCCCTCTTTTCTCTTTCTCCTTTCTTTAACATTTCAATCTTTCTCTCTGCTTTCTCCCTCTTTATCCTCTTTACAGCTTCCTCTCTTTGCCTCCCGTATTTTTTCCTCTTTCTCCTCTCCTCAGTCTCTCTCTCCTCATTTGCCCCTCTTTCTCTTATACCCTATGCACCCTCTCTCTTCCCTCTCTCTTTTTGCCCCTCATAAGGAAGGTGCCATGCCAAAGATGTATCCCAAGGTTGTGTTTGCTCCATCTATCACTGGCCAGGCTAACTTGACACCTCCTCATTAGTGCAAAGTGCTTCACCAAAGGGGGCCACAGAGCCAATGCATCTACACACACTTTGTATATACCAACCAATAACGAGATGTGGATGGCTTTATTGCTCTTAAGATTATTAACTCATACTTTTAATGCTATATTATTTTTCTGTGTTTATGTGGATAAATTTGGAAAAAAGTTGGTGGTAAGCTTTATAGAAATTGGATTATGTATAAAGAAGAATTATAGTAATGTGTTTCCTGGCGTTTACTGGAAGCCCAAAGAACTGAAAACTGCTTAGCACAGCATTGTTCACCCATCTCTCTTGCCTTTATTTTATATAATATCAATTAATATATATCATTATCTTGATGAAACTCTCAAGCTCTTTTAATTATGATAGTTAAACATAATAAGTGCTAATTCAGCATCTAAAATTATGTTTAATACGCAGTTTTTCTGATAGTGGTGGTGGTGAGGTTACAGGTCAGATCTGCGAAGAGGCTTGTCAAGTTCATATGTTAATTCCTGTGCTTACATAATGAGTTAAATATAAGTAACAAAATGCAGAAGTACATTTGCATAATCAATGATATTTTCTCTCAGTTCCACTGATAAATGAATCAAACTGTATGTACTTTAGGGCTTCCATTTGAATCAACTTATCACATTGGATTTCACATGACAGATTTATTTATGCTTTTACTGTCACTAACTGTACATTTTTACTGGATGTGCTAAAGAGATTCCCAGGCCACTCCCTTACACTCGATTGATATTAGAGGCTTTAAAATAGTGTGAAAGTGCAGATTAATGCAGTCATTGCACTTTTCCCAGTACCGCTAAATTCACAAGTTTAATCCTATCAAGGGATCAGGAGTATTCCAGAAAGGGCTTTAGTGAGGGGGCTTACCAAGTAAAAAAAAATCATTAGTATTCATGGAATTTCTCAGAACATTCTTCGTTTTAAGGGATTTATCAAAAAGAAATGCTGTTCAAGAAGCTTAATATTAAAGGTGCATTATGGAACTTTTGTGGTAGAGGGTACTTGTCTCTATGGGGATGTTATTGCTTTGTCTGGTTATGTTCTACAATATGGCATTAAACTTATATATCTTATTCAATTAAAGGTATTTTTTATGGCTACAAAATACCTTGAAATATATATTCATGGGTTCGCTTCTCCATAGATCTGCAATCACCTGCTTGACTCCATGGAGATTTAATGCCATACTATAGAATGTTCTAGGCAAAACAATAACATCTCAATGGAGATGTTAAGGCCCCTCCATCAGAAAAGTTACATATTGCAACTTTAAACTAAAAGAATGTCTGGATGGAATGACACAGACCCCAGAATTTAAATTTAAATGTCATTATGAACATCAATATAGCGATAATTCATTGAAAGATTTGATTATTATTATCATCTGAAATCTAAAAGTTATAAAAGCAATTGCCCAATATGCAAATCAGTTTCAGAACTATTGCACTTTCACAAATACAAAATGCGTTAAACTAAGATAGTAGTTGTACTATTCCATTTTGAGACAGCAAAACAGGTGAATGAAGAATGGAGAGGCATAGCACACCAATAGAGCAGATTATAATTTTGAAATTATTATGTATTAAACAACATGTATAGAAAATGTGGCATATATTCATTGAGTTTTATTTACATTGTACATGCTTTGTAATAGAATGAAGGAATATACAGTGTAACAGACACAGATAATATAGAGCTGTAGTAAATGCACATCTGATCTATGTTTTTGAAATGTTGTTCTAATATTAAGTGGTTGCCCATGGGGAAATATGCTTCAAATGCCAAGGCTCTGATCCTCCATATACCTCATTATTTTCTATTATATATTTAAATGTAAAGGGCAAAATAGCCATCAAAGTTGAGACGCAGGATTGCCTTAAGACATAGTTATGACAGTATTTTACTAGTGGTAACAATGTAAATGGAAAATGGTTTTCAAACTGACACACAGCTGAGACTTTTAATATGAAGTTTATCCCATCAGATGGTAACCCTGACATGTGCAATGTTAAACCATGGTCTTCAGTCGTTATCATTTTGTCATCATATTTTTCAACTAATGATACAAATAAAACAACAAAATATATTTCTAACAAAATGATGGTAAACAAAGTGTCAGCTCCGCAGTGGTCACTGTAGGACATTGGTGCAATGTGTGCACATTTTGGTTTTGTCAAGAAAGAGAGAGAAAGACACAACATATACTGCAACTCCAACACTTCTGCCTCTATCCACATTCCACACACAAAACACAAAGCAGGTTCAATTATAGCTATTACTTCAGACACTGGAACAGACTTTAAATGGGACAAAGCACACTCAGAAAATTCATTTGACCTAGAAATCTCTGACAATACCATTAAATAGTGACCTGTTTTCCTAGAAACTGTTTTAAGGTGCATCTATTCCTCACTGTAGTAACACTGTGACCATGCATATATGTGGTGAGTGAAATGTGCTTGTCAGGACAGTTGTTGTGGGGTCCTGCGCTGCTGCTGTGTGATGGTGTGTTCAGGTACCTTGTAAATGCATGTGCAGACATGTATTGGTGATGAGCAGCTTGTCAGGGATCAGCATTAGGCTTGACAGAGAGTAAAACAAATGTTCGCTGTTTACCCACCAGACATATAATGTTCTCTTGTCTCTGTAAAACAAATGCATGTTAAATCACATTTCTATTGTTGGTGAAAAGTGTCTCTCTGTCATCAGTTTCCGTAGTGAAATTTGTTCTCTGCACTTGACCCATCCCTCAGTGTCACTGGGTCCAGATCTCAAGCTAAGCTTTGTTAGGGTTTCCTTAGCTGGAGGATTTTACCTATTGTGCATGTTTTTGGGTTAAAATCCTTAATTAATCATCCACATAACTGGATACAGTCCCAAGAAACCAAAAGGATCTGTAGCTGGGAATACATTTTTGTCAGTGTTATGAGTACAGCAAGTGTTCAAAAGCAGACTGGTCCCACTGAGACTGGTCCCACTGAGATAAATAATGTGAGTCGTGCCTTATTTTTTATTATAAAGTTCAATGGCAAAACAATTACATTAATATTATCATTTGGCTTTGACACCAGCAAACTTTAAACCTGAAGGTAATTCTTGGTGTGGCCTATAATAAAGTGATATTTCATGCAAGGTTATTCATATCTCAATGGCACCAATCTTAAACTTCAATATTTCCTTATACAAATCAAATATACGAGTTCCCAGACATTATATCCTGATTACAAGACTAGAGATCTTTGGAGATGATCAACTCGTCTTCTCTCTCGCTTCACTAAATAAGCTGGTGCTGTTGCTTGGATACAGTTATTAGTCGCTGAGCTGAGGGACCGTCCTGTGCAACATGTGTGCATACAGCTGATTTGAACCTATACCAGCGATTTTAGCATGAAAAGTTTGTTGGTTAAACTTTTGGAGATGTTTGATATGATCAAAATAAGCATTAGAGTGCAGTGGGTGTGAAAGAGGAAGTGGTTGTATTTGTAGCGGATTGTTCCATAAACCGCTGAAGATAAAAACTGAGTGTCCACAATTGAAAACATGATACATGGCTCTCAGAAGTGAATGTGACAGACCAAAGTTAAGAATAAAGGGGCAACCTTGGTAAATAAGAAAAGGTAATTTATCTTTTTCCCATTGCAATGCCTAGAGTCATACTGAGCTACTATGGGCCTTAGGTGGGGAACAACCTACACAGTCGTTGTAGTTACAGGGCTGACACACACATCAAAAGACAACATTTCTTTCAATCAAAGATGTAAATAAGATACAGGGAGAAATCAATATGGTGGCAACGAAAATGAAGTTCCAATATCTGAAAGGAGCCATTAATCTTTTATACCTGAAGTATAAGGATAACAAAAGGGGTTGGGTCCATGTTGGATCAGAAAAAACAAAACAAATAAAAACAAATCAAACTGAGTATTCATACATTTTGAATTAGGACTGGTGATATGACATATGCATTGAATTAAAATCTGATTCCTGTGGCAATATGCTATTTTAGTGACGTTGCCAAATTATGATTCTGTCTTTCGCTCTTTAATGCAGCTCTATGCTCAAACACAGACTTTTCCCTCCCTACTAGTGTTGTCACAATACTAAAATTTCAAAGGTGAAAGGCTTAAGTTGGATTGTCACGGTTTATATAGGACCCAAAGGCAGAACACAGAAGCGCAGTCAAATGGGTTTATTTACAGTCAATAAAGACGTTGGGCTGGCAGGACAGGCGGGCAGGTGAGCAGGGCGGGCAGGCAGAGGAGCAGGGCAGGCAGGATCTGGGCACAGGAAAATAAAAAATTTAAAAATTAAAAAAAAAAAAGCCAAGTGAAGAACTACTAACTAAGGCTGTGGAGCTGCTCTCCTTGGAGGTGGAGTTTAGATGGAAGCCAGGTGTGCAGTCATTAGCCATGCCCAGACAGGAGGAGACAGATGATACGGGGGATGATGGGGAGACAACTGGAAAACCAGACTGGACCAGAGCAAACTGTAACATGGATATTTCATTCTAATTTTGATACTAGCTTACCATCGATTTGTAAGTGAGTATGGATTATTTCAACATCTATACCAGCCACCTGCAGACAGATTTAACCAATCCAAATGAGGAGTCTGCATTCAGCAGATGGCTTCAAATTTTAAGTGTAGATAAATCTAAATGGTGGTCTTCTGTCATATTGCCCACCCCTACTTTAAATGATAACTTGTTTTTACCAAGTCTCACCATCCTCTTACGTTCACCACATAGAGAAAGCTTGCCTTGTACAAATGTCAAAGTCTAACATTTATATGTCATGTGTCTAATGGCTGCTCCCTGAGTCTGCTCTGGCGTCACGTGTGGCCTGGTGGATATGACAGTGTGTGCTTGAGGGCGTTTGTCAGTAATTTTGTCTGACAGGTGCTGATTCATGACCCTGTCCCACACTGAGCTGTCTGCACCTGCTGTCACCATCCACTTACACACCACTCTACAGTCACATAACACTGTTTAAGTCTGCATATTCATAATGATCTTAAGTACAAACAGTAGTGTTGGCATTAACCTGGTTTCTCATTGGTTAAGATAAAAATAAATACTGCATTAAAAATAATATATAGGCAGACTGATTAAACTGCAAAAATAAATTTACATATTTTAATCTACATAAGCAACTGTCATAAGCCACTGTGCTCTTTCATGTAAGGCCATCTGGGGTAAAATGTTACAAGGCAAATGAATATGTATGAGCATATATTTTTTGACTTCAGGGGGAAAAAACTTAATGTTGATCTTAAAATGACAAGGAAATAAAAAGGCTGTAAAAATGCTTTAATGTTGTAGTGTTTTGACACTGACCAATTCTATCAAGCATCTTAATAGTCTCAATAAAAAACATAAAATATAAAATGAATAATACCCATTTTTGGCAATCGCATTTGGCTGAAGTCTGGTCCAAAATTTTAATATCCAAAATAGACGTGTTTAAAATGTGCACTAGGAACTAAATTTGCTAATAAATTACTAATCAATTTGCATTATTTATGTATTTATTATTATATTTTTCTAAATTATTCAGGGCAAATGTCTTGTACGTGCAAAGATGTCAGAGAAAATCAGGTCACAACATCAGAGGAACTAATAATAATCCAAAGTGTCAAAAGTTGAGTTACAAAGATGGATGCTCTGAAAACTCTACGAAGGGAAACAGTCTTATTGTGGAACAGACAGAACCAGCAGTGACCTCCTGGCACAGCCTCCTGTCAATCACACCTCTAGTTCTATATCAATAATGGGTCAGGACAAGTCTGTTATTTGTTCAAATTTGACTCCTTTCACACTATCACACTACCACTCATAGCGGCACTGTACTTTTATACGCATATGTTAAAGAGCTTAAAATTTCCGTATCAGTCTGAGCACATAATGACCTACCATTTCAGACTAATTGCTGGATTTCAGATGTCATCATTGGCCAGCAATTTATTTAATACAGATGTTGAAATACAGTTAATTATAGGGTTTAGTCACTAATAGCAACGATCAGGTTCAACATTTGTAAATTAACCTTTTAGATATGTAGATATGTATTCTGACAGTACAATGTAATAGGAATAAGAAAAAAACAAACTGGATCTTGCTCCACGTCTGAGAGTATGACATCATCACTGATTGGCACCACTTCTGCTTAAGCATTATGTCTCCAACCTGAATATTTGATTTGATTTATAAACCTCACTAGACCACACTGGACAGTATTTCTCAGCTCCACTTGGGGGCAACAGTGTCTTATTTTATTAAATCATGACTGTATGAAAAAAACTGTTTGAAAATGTATTAAAAGCATAGTGCTCTTGGTTCAACTCAGGACAGAAAGGTCATGGAAACAAACAAACAAACATTTACATTGAATATTAAAATCTGAAAGACAAAGTTGAGGGATTGTTCGAAACAAGACAATCAAGATAATAATGACCCTGGTTTGTCTGGGCTTTCAAAACTGTATTCCATTTTGGTGTTTTTAGTCAAATTCAATGTTCTATCTCATTTCCTGTGTTTCTGTTCAAGGGTGTTGAAAATAACTCCTCTGGTGAAATGTTGATGTTGTTTCAATTGCCTTTTGGGGAATACGCTAATATGACTTCTGGTGTATTTTGTATGGAGCAAAACCATTGGTACTGGATTTGTAGCTATACCTAACATATACTCAATGTGCAATACGTAATAAAAAATATGATTGGGCTAACAACTTTTATTCCACGTGTCTGAATCAAATTGAAATGCCACTTCATGACATTTTTGGAGGATTGCTGGAAATATCTGTGCTGGCTTCTTTTTAACCTCCTTCATTTTTTGCTTCTTACCAGTTCTGTTCTTCTCTATGTCTTTTGCCATGTGACATTTTGATTTCCAATTATACGGCTTTGTCAAAACTCCCCGGCAACAGGGGCCAGCAGTTGGGTTTTAAGTTTAAGCATTCGTAGCATGAGCACTGTCATGTGTGTCCTATCAGTGTCATCGCCTGACACTTGGCTAGAGTTTGTATCTGCTGTTTGCTATAGTCCTATTGTGAATTAGGACTACATGTCACCATTTGAATCAGACAAAACTACAATAAGATTCAAAATTTCAAGTCAATTCTTCACAACTTAAGTGCAGATTGCTTGCCCGACAAATCTAGAATGATATCTGTCTGTATTTTTTCTACATAGGGATATCAATGTGGTCCCCATGCGCTCCATTGCACCTCGAGCAAGAACCAAACATGATCATGCAATCAGATTTTTTTTTCTAGTGGCACATGTAAAATAAAGGAGCACATCTCAGATGAACAGAGTTTAGTGCTTCTCTCATTGATTTTGTAGAAATCCGCCATGTTTTTCAGTCCCCTGTGATGTTTTTTTTCCTTCTTTTTTCCTGTAAGCAGCCATATTTGTTTTGATATGGACTGACCATGCATGTCCCTGATTGGCTAATCCACCTGTCAATCACGCCCATTTGAACACATCTTCGTTAAGTACTGAAGAAGTGTGTATTCTTGATCCCAGGCAACCAAATTGTAATAGTTGATAACTATAACAAAAGTAGTTATTTAGCCAGACAGTGCCACAAGCCACTATGCTCTTTGCATCTGAATAAATGGGAATGTGTGAACAATGGTGGAAGAAGTACTCACTTTTGTTATTTAAGTAAAAGTACCGATACCAAGAGCAAAAAATGCTCAAGTAAAAGTAAAAGTATCATATGAAAAAATCTACTTAACTAAAAGCGGTAAAGTAGTTTAAAAATTTACTAAAAAGTAAAAGTATTTCGTGAAGATTTTGAGATCTTATAAGACTTCAAATTTGGTGATTTAGTTACAGATTTGTGCTGAAGTTTGTTCAACAGAAACAACTGAATCAATTATTTTTTTTTAGCTGTTTTCCTTTGTATATTTTTGTTTTCTCAGACTATGAATGTGCTAAAAATAAACCCCTCACACTTTTCAGCAATTCTCAAACAGTAATAAAAAAATAGTAATAAAAAATACTTTTACTTTTCAGTCCTGTTCTCAAATGTAGTGGAGTAGAAAGTACAGATACCTGCTCTCAAATGTAGTGAAGTAAAAGTAAAAATTATCAACTTTAAAATGTACTTAAGTAAAGTACAAATATCTAAAATACTTAAATACAGTACTTTCTTACTTACATTTTGTTACGTTCCACCACTGGTAAGGAAGGACATTCGAGATATAACTTTTTTTGAATCATAATAACATAATACAATTTTCAGATTCTATTCCCTTGTACAACAGTGCAGAGTAGGATAGCAGGCAAAGATATTATTAGCAGAAGATGTTGCATATAATGCAATATTGTTAATCAACAAAAATAATGCACTGCATTGTTTTTAATGGGTCTTTTTAGTTCTTTCTTGGCATTCAATTTAGTGTATAAGACTTTATCTGTGTTTATCTAATTGGAAGCACAGAAAAGTAGAGCATGTAATTTACTCAGACTGCCAGCTTGTGTGGGCCCATGGTGTAAACACACTTTTATGATTAAAACGCTGACATTTGTCTAATGGGACAGGCAAAGTAATGTGTGTGAATTTACAACCACTGGCATCATGTGATCCTGATGTATGGATAATTCACAGCTAACAGCAACCAGACACTTTACCATGAATATGCTCCTCCATATATTACACAGTGACACAGAGAAATGAGCACAACATAAGCTACGACCATAATCTATGACGGAGGAAAACGTCATAAATCAGAACTCGACTCTACAACATTTACATCTACTCACTCCTTCAGAATGGAGGAGCAATGAGCACTTGGAGGCTGTGGGGTTATACTTTTTCTTAGCATGTATTTTCATGTGAACAGTTTGTCATGGCTGTGGCATCCACTTCTCACGTGTTCTTGGCTAAGTGGTCCGCGCACACAGTAGAGATGGATACGGTCAGAGTATTAACTCATATCTAACTTATTATTCAGTCCATCTATCTGTTAAGGTTAAGGTTGGAGTACACAATTTGATTCTTGTTAATAAGCACATTTTGCTTTTTTTTCCCCCAGTAAAAGGGAAAAGCACCACTGTCTGAATCTTGTGCACTTTCTGCATCTAATTATTTAATTTCATTGATTGCAAACGGTTGTTCTAAAGCTTCTGCCTTTCCTGGTTTGAAATTGAGTATTGAAGCTTTCATTTCAATTTTTATTTATTTTTTCATAAACAAGTTATACATTTTCAGCCCAGGGCTTCGTAAAGCACGTGTACTGCATTCATAATAAAGTTTGTGTATAATCAACATTGTGCTGTGTGTATCATTTAAGACAGTCATAGGCCATAAGCAATAGCCTTAATCAAAAGTTGTATAGCTTTAACATAGTAGTTGTTGAAAGTTCCAAAGTAAATGTAAATGTTTTTAACCACACACGTTAGATGCTTTTTCATTTCGCGCTGTGTCTGTTGTTTTAATCTTTTCAATTAGCTTGGTACATCTTTGGATAATGAAGTTGGAAAATGGAAACATATTTGTGGCTTGTGTAAATACTATAAGCAGCCTGTTCAGAGACAATATGATGAGATGTTTGTAGCCTTGTCTCAAGTCGATGCAAACCAAGTTAGAAAAATGAAATTACATGCAGTTTATTAAGGAATCTACTGGATGCCCTCTGAGTCAGCTGAGGTAGTCAAGTGCAATGTCTATCTAACTCAATTCACTTTTTTCTTAAGACAGCCAATGTAACCTGTTTATATAAATTACCTGAAAATAATATTAGTGCCTAATATCTAAAATTAATTATTACTTTTTATATATACATATACCTTCACCTCTGCCTCTTTAATTCATGGATAAAGCTATTACATTGACTGATGGACAGCTCTATTCTTAATGATATTTACTCATCTGACAGATTACAGTTTGTTCATTGGGTTGAAGCTCATCATAGTTAATCTCTCTGCAGACCCATACTTATTTGCACCCTAATTTACCCCCTTTCCTTGTCAAAATTATCTGGACATCCCAACTGCCCCATTTTACTTGGAATCAATACAACTAAACTAATGATTCACCTCCAGATACACGGAGTGAATAAACAAATGCTTTCCCCTCCTTTTTCCAAGTTCACATTCACAAGTTTGAATCTCCAGTGGGAACCATGAACTTGGAGCGATCAGCACTTCTTGTTTGTAAGCCTTCTATATCTGTACAAGTAATACAGATGAAAGGAGGGAAAGTCTTGAAAGTCTTGAGCTACCCCTGATGCTGAGGTGAGTGAGCTGAGGTTCACAAAGGCAGAGCCAGGACAGAAATAAGCAGCACTCCTGACTTTGCTGATGCCAAGAAACCATCTATTAAAGTATAGTTTATAGATATGAGCTGGCCTGGTACTGTAATGGAAATCGTGACCTGGTTCAAATGGAGATACATAGCCACTTATAAAAAAGTACGCAGAAGACAGAAACAGAAAGTATGTACTCAAGTGTTTTGTTACAGTAATATTTCCCAAGTAGAAATTACCCAGGAAATTATGATTCACTTTACATTGAAAAATTGTCACCCATCTCTCTGAAACTGGTGTAAAATATTTGTATTAACACACTCTATATGATCCTGGTATTTTTATTTCGCTATTGTGTCGGTAAATCAAGATATGAACATTAATAACAGACAAATCAGACAAATCTTCTTTCCCCGAGGTCGCTCCCACTAGCGTTAGCATCAGGTTTGATTACCAGCATTGCTAAGTGCCCGCTCCCTCCTAAACCAGCGTTGCAGGCGGGAAGGAGCGTTACCTTCAACAGCCTCGCTCCAGATTGGCTCTTTGGTTGCTATGATGCTTGCGGTCGGTGTTCCAAATATGGATCTCACCTCCAAATTTGTCCCTATAGCTGTTAGCCACGATGAGCTTCACTTGACTGGAGCCGAACGGTATGGGTGACGTCACACTCCCGTAGTTCACGTCTTTATACTGTCTATGGTTTTGGTGCAGTGGATGAATGGCGTTCTTGTTCAGCTCTAAACACAATCAGAGGGGACTGGGGGGTTCCTCTGACTGATCTGTACTTCTCGTGTGTGTAAAATGTACTGTGTATTTCCATTTTTCAACCCATTCCACTATTTAGAGGACAGTACTACACATAAATCAAGAGACAATCCAAAAAATACCTGTAGATTTAGATTTTATAATTATACACCACCAGAATAGCAAATCATTATAGCCTTTGCATTGATTTAGGAATAATATCCTTATATCATGTAACTCACTTTTCCATCAGACCAAGTAAATGTTGGAAAAGCATACAGAGCATAGATATGTCACTGACCTTTTCAAGGATTACAGTCCTCACTGCGGGCCAATCTGTGTTTAGTAAGGCTGTCCGATAGTGGAAATGCCATCAAAGTTTTTAACTGGGGAAAAAAATCAAGGCAAGACTTTTCATGCATAATTACATTAAAACCTTTGGAGGAGAATTGGAGTCTAGATAAAGGCAAAATGTAGCAGTTATCTTGAGAAACACAACAGAGCAGACTGTATACTGTCTTTTGTGCCACAGAGAGGCTGAGGGCTTGTCCATTTGCACGGCCAAAGCCATAACTCTTTGGGGAAAGTGCAGTGTCCGGGCCAAACATGCTGCTGGAGCGTCCCCCCTCTGTCCCACTGCCACCAACTGACCTGAAATGAACTGAACCACAGGGACACACATACACAATTTACACTTTAGCAATAGCTTCACCTGCCGATGCCATCTTGTGGTTGGTAAAACAACAGGCAATTAGTCATGTGCAATAAAAAAATGATATAGCTAAACAGGCTCAAATACATTCACAGACCATCCCACTTCACTCTACTGATTTGGCAAATTATCACAGGGTCAAGTCATGATTCCATTTAAGATTGTACAGCGCCCTTACTTAAAGATGTACTGTGTAACTTTTCTGGTGAGGGGCTGCCACATGCTTGTTTCCATCAAGATGTTATTGCTTTGCCTGTAACTTAACTTAAGTTAAGTTGCTTGATACTTAAGTATCAAGCAATTTATTATATCTTGCTATCATTTTACATTAGTTTAATTTAGAAGTCAAAAAGTTAGCTTAGGTTGATAACTAGTTATCTTTTTCTTTCTGTCAAGGACTACACAAAATTATTTCAACCTGGAAAGACTGAGATGGACACAAAAGAAAAGTATTAGTAGGCTTTATTGAATGAGTTCTCTTTGGCGCTCAGACCCTGGGAGAAGACTTGGCGATGTAGGGCGTGCCAGTTAGCTGATGTTTAGGAGATGTCTTGATCCCGGGTTCTGAACCCTGGTGGTCAAGGTGAGGCTGAGGTGAGTGAAGGGACAATGGGATGATGCGGAGCCGAAGGGGGTGCTGGGGAGGTGGTGGGGCGAGGCACGAACTGAAGCGGCCATGCATCTGTGATGGGGGTTTAAATAGGGCAAACTGGGCGCTGGCTGGATGAAGAGGAGGTGTGGCGAGCAGTGGGGAGGAGTAATAGGAGTGAGGTGATGAAGGCTGAGGAGCAGGTAAACTCTGGAGAAGCGGTGAGTAGATAGGAGTGGAGTTAGGTCTTCCAAGCTGAATTTACAATAGCTCCATTTCAATGCAATGACTTCCTTTGATCAAAGGGAAACATATAAACATAGGAGTTTCACTTTGAACTGAAATGAACAAAGGTTTTCATATAGAACTCAATCGGAAACTTTATCCCAACTTTACAGCTAAGGGGGTTCTGACAGAATGTATTTTTACGTGGTCCACAGCAGTGCAATAGTGGGGCGGATGTGCCACCCTGCAGAGATGAGATTTCATGCTCCAACTGGGAATTACAAGTGTAGCGGTCAGTCTATCTGCAGTGGAGCAGGTAAGAATGGTCCGGTTCATCTGAGAGCTGTTCACACGTCTTCTGTCCACACCACTGTGAGCTCTGGGGTTAAGCTGCTGATGAAATGGACAGAACAAATAGGATTGCTAAAGATGTCACAAACTCAACACACACTATGTAAAGAGGCTGACACTGTTTTGTTTTCATGAAAGATAGCTCAGTCTCACACTCCCAAAGCTCTAAGTAACTGCAATGTGTATATTACTTTATTGAACAAATGCACTGTATATTATTTCACTGCAGCTTTTCATGAGCACTTTTTTTGTCAAAACTTTTTGGTTGTTTTTTGACAGGACAGTAAGAAGCATGAAATGAGAGTGGAGAGTGAGGCGCCACTCAGCAAATTTTATAATGGGAATCAATATACAACCATAATCCATTAGTACAGGAGACTTTACGTATTTTTGATAGTAAGATGATACACACAGTTCAAGTTAATATCAAATCTTTACAGTACTACAGTAGCACAAATGGTATGAGTACATATAATATATTTAAATGTCCCTTTAATTTGAGTGGTACATACATTTATACCTCCATGTTATCAAAAGCAGGTTGAAATTTGTCAACTTTTTTTTGCTATGGACCTGGACGACGGAGGGTTTACACATACACCTTTACATATTACTACCTCACTGTAAAAACAATCCACAATGTATGTTAAGGTAATATAGGGTCATTGTTCATGAGCAGATGCTTCCCTGGAGGATTTTGATTGACAAGTACATGATGGACTTGACATTGTTGCCTTAGGACATTTCTATATATTCACGCTGATTGCCTGAACTATTAACAGTGTAAATCCATTCAATGTGCTGACTGGAAAACACTATGTTCAAGTATATAAGCTGCACTGAAAGCTGTACAGTCACCATAAATAACTACTAGTCGTCTGGTTGGCAGCTCAGCACCAGACAAAAGCCAAAACTAGGCCATTTTCAGTAATGAACAAAGGTGAAATAGAGGGAAGCTGCCTGCATTTTCTGCCAAAGTTGCGTCGGCATGTTTGCTTTTCTGAAGGCAATGTACTTAAGCTAACGGTATGGTCAGTTGAAACAGTCGCTTCGAATAACAAAGATACAGTGGCCAGATTTATTTAAACTTGGAGAAAATGAAAAGCTTGTTGGGTAGGCAAGAATTAAAGCAATGCAATAGGCCACAATCAATACAATGTGTCTTAGAGAGAAGGTGATGTAAACTAACACCTCCAGTGTAAGTGTAATAAAGTAAAGTAAAAGACCACAGCACAGAT
>KN470864.1:110999-133229 GCA_000787095.1 Periophthalmodon schlosseri | reverse complement strand
TGCCACGTGTCAAAGGAGCCTTAGATGTTAATGAGTGCAATCTTATTATGAACACATTTGGGAGGTTGTGCTAATTTTCCAGGACATGCACTCTAGCTTAGATGCAGGCATAAAAATTGATTGACGAAGCAAGATTTTAATTTGGTTTATGTTATGTATCTGTAATTCTGGCAGTGTAGCAGATGACTTAATGCATTCATCTATATCAATTTTCACAAATATTAAAGGCTTGTTTTCAGATAATGTTTCCGAAAGTAGAACTTCATCCCCAGGCTCCACTTGTGTTTTACAACAGTGTTTGAATAATAACTGCATGTTTGTAGCTCATAATGAGTGAGGTCCTAAACCTTGCCACCTAATTGGTTAACCATCTCCACATTATTAAAGTCAATAAAGGGCAGGAGGCATTTCCCTGTGACATGAGTGCTCTTATGAAATGGGCAGGTGAAAATGAATTATGAGTCATTTGAGTGTAGATCTGAGAGGGGCTTCAATTAACCCACACAAAGGTAGAGAAATGGCTTTGGGGACGTGTGCAAAGGGCATGGGAAAATTGAGTGCAATTAAACACACATGAAGTCAATGAGAAGAGCAGACCACTACATCAACAGGACGATGAAAAATCTAAGTCATGTTTAAATAGTTTTATCATTGTGCGTGCTATGTTTTGTAATGCAGGAAAAAGCTGGTAACAGGGAGCCATAATGAAGTATATAAAGTTGCTGATATAGAGCAATGGCATAGACAGGCTACACAGCAATTTCATCTCAGTCGAAGTTGTGGGTTCAGTTCCAGTCTGACGATTTAACAACTATTCCACTCTGTGTAATGGTCGTTCAAAATCGATACTCTATTACTCAAATACTAATTGATATTGATACTAAAACTAGTATTGAAACAGTATCGAAATACCCATTTGAGCAAATATTTATACAGAAAAAGTCACAAAATAGGACAAAGTTCTTGACCTGTATACTAGTAGTGCCACATTTCACATATTAAAACTGCAATTAATATGTGGACATATAAAAATGTGTAGGCATATAAAAATGAATCATCATTGATCAAAAATCATGTGTTCATTTCTCTTTGTGTCAGAATCATGTATGATTTTTTTTGTAATATGACAACACAGCAAAACAAATAAACACACAAATAAATCAATAAATATTTACTGATAGCGATGATAGTGTACTACTGAGCTTCCATCCCGATACTGACACATAATAGTGCTGAAGCCTCTTAATATTGATTGAAAAGCAGATAGATCTTGCTCAGCTTTCCCACATCATCGTGTCACAGCAATAAATTCCATCTTCATACAGTAATATCATCAGCATTTTAAATAGCACCACGATGATGACATTTATAATCTCTCCAATCCAGACTCTCCCTTCAGTCTGACCTCTTTGACAGTGGCTTTAAAAATCTGAGGAGGTCCAGGTGTGGCAGAGTTGGTGTGTCACCTACAGCCAAATGCAGACAGCAGCGGGACGTGACCTGGGGCTGAGAATCACAAATGGATTTCTCAGAGAACCTCACAACAAATATGGCACAATAGAAGAAATGTCAATATTAGCTTTATATAAGAGGAAGGACAGGCATTAAGGGGCAGATAAGGCTGAGGTATTCTGCTGTTTACACAGTTTTATGCATTAGGACAGTAGTTAAGTTTTCACACCAAGAAAATCCAAAAAAATATTTTGTTTTCTGAGTATCATCAAATTTAATCCAGGGGATGACAAAACCTGAAAAAATGTCTCAACACTTAAATGTGTACCACTATCATTATTTACCAATTCATATAATAATCTACATATACACATTATTAGAAGTACTTTTTATTGTTAGTTATTCAGAACATTAGGTGCACAACTGGTGGTTGCAATTAACACACATTTGAGCTGTTTCATTATCCACTCTGATTAAAATATATCTGCCTTGAATATACAGTACTGAGATGCCATTGCCTATATAGGAACTAACTTCATGGTCCAATCCTAGGAGTGTCTTTCATCATAACTTTACAAAGCCTCATTAGTAAAAGCCCCTTCAAAAATGCATAATTAGTGCCATTCTGAACACTCTGATCCTGCACTAACCTGTCGCAATTATGTCTGTCTCCGTCGTCATGTGCACTTTTACTGCTGATGGAAAAATTGCCTCTATTTGCATCACAGCAATCAGTGCATATGGGCATGCCTATAGCATCTTACTTTTTCTCTCCAATCTACGGTTTCTCACACTGAATTATCCCAACTTTTATGGATGAAAATAGAAATAATGTTTGATTTTGAATAATGAAATGTTTATCTGGACTTGGGCTGTATCAGAACCATAAATACTTGCAAACAGCAAATCTTCTTATTCATTTTAATTTAATTGTGTATAACAACCACAGCTGACACAATTTAATGAAGTTATTGCAACTAAATGTTTTTGAAATATATTTATTACAGCTGGGCAGTGCTCACATTTTTTTATTGCGATTAATCACATGCTTAAATTGTAATTAATCTCAATTAATTGCATGCTGCATGCAAAGGTCAAAAAACAATATAATGAGGGTTTTTTTTTAGCTCCTAAGTGGCTCTTTATTTAACCATTTAGGCCTAAATATACTGCAGTATTCACGCAGTGCTTTGCTGTTTTGACTTGGATATGTCTTTCCTATGTGAGACCAAGTCCAAATAAAAGCATTAGCCCAAAGTACTAGCCTGTTTATTATTTTGAATTTTGAATTTTTTTTTTTCATAGAAAAAAGTCTGTAATCCTGTGGTCATCCTGTGCAGTCTCCTAGTCCTTTCTCCTCACTATAAGTCTAATAGAAGGCTGGTAGAGTCCTGGCTTAGACTTGTTCAGTCCTGATTCAGATCTTGTAAAGGTCAGTCCTCCTGTATAGTCCTGGCTATGTTCAGGTGCATTCCTGGTTCAAACCAGCTCTCTGCTTACTAAATATGAATATCTCCGTAGTTTTCAAAATAAACATGACTGACACAAGCGGTAAACATTTATTTAGTGTTGCTCTCGGTTTGCAGACGGGTCATGATTACTGACTCTTTTTGAATAGTCTGAACACTCAGACGGAGCTTGGACTTGTCTCAGTCATGCTCTTTGTACAGCAGGGCCAGTGCACAGAGGATCCGCCTCCCAATGTGTGTGCATGTGCTGAGCAAAAAAAGAGAGACTAATGTGTGTGTGCTCAGTAGAAAGAGAAAGACTAAAAGTGTGTGTGCTGAGCAGAGAGAGAGAAAGAGAGAGAGAGATGAAAAGGTGAGTTTTTTTTGTTTTGTTTTTTGTTTTAGTTAACGCGATAAAAGATGTTAATAATGTGCCCAGCCTATCTTTAACTGGACTATACACAGACTCTAAAACAAGCCATATGTTTAGATGTTTTATGACTCAGAAAAAGAAAGAATTACATCAAAACGATATGTACATTTAGTGTTTTGTCTGTAAATATAATCCACCATCAAAAGAGTGAAAATCACAATTGATTCTAAACAAATCAATTAATCAAAAATATTATTGCTAGATTTATCAACAAAATAATCTTTAGTTGCAGCCCCAATGAAAGAAACTATTTCAGTATAATATTGAAAATAATATGGCAAAAGTTCAACATATGCCTACTCACCACTAGCCTATAGGAATACTGCCCGAGTCTAGACTAATGTGAATGCAGGTAACAATGCGACCACCACAGCATTTTCAAACCAATACATCACTCTACTATGCGTTTTACTATTGTTTGTTACATTGTCCCCAGTGGCATATATAATGGTCTGGCTCATAGCAAAGACAGTTATTCTGATTGAAGGAATGGGAATCTAACTTTAAACACATGAACTGGCAGGTTAATGGCGTGATCAATACACGCAATAGCTGCATTAATCTTAACTTTTCCGGTCATTTTGGTTTATTGATAGAAGGTTATATACTACCATTTCTACATTCTTCTTAGACAATCCTTCATCCATAAACATGAAATACATGAAACTGCATATTACAAATGAGCAGACTATTGTGAAATTCCAAGGTTATGTATATGTAATATTGATTTAAGGAAAGATTTATTGTGTTGGTCACCTCCAAGGCAGCCGCACGACCTCTATCCCATTTTGTCATTCAAACACAATAGCAGGAAATAGCAGAAAGGAGCTCACTTATCCATGTTAAGTGCAGACAGAATGGGCTTCCTCAGCAGATGGACACAAATTGGATGTGTCGTCAGTTGAATTTGTTGTCAGGATCTGAAAAGAGGCACAATGGAGCTTTTACGAAGACTCAGAATGGACAGACAAGCGGATATTTGGTGATGTTTCTGTGAAATGTTTCTGTTGGACTTAACAATATGATATTCTGAAATAGATTTGTATGTTTTAGGAAATAAATATATATTACACACTTCAGTTTATGATTCTAATAAAAAGTGTACAATCAAAAAGTGGAGTGAAACTATCCATCCATCCATTTTCTTCCGTTTATTCAGGGCTGGGTCACAGGGGCAGCAGTCTAAGTAGGGCTGGCCTGGAAACGCCTTGGGGTCCCACTGGAGAAGCTGGTGGAAGTGTCAGGGGTTAGGGAGCGAAACTAATTAAACTAATCTTATGCAATTAGAACATTTCATAATTTTACAGAAAAAAAGAAATACATTTTTTTACCAATTCATTTATTTTTAGTGTGCACTGTACTCAGAGAAATAGAAAGCCAAGGTTGCAAACTACATGAGGAAATTAAATGTCATAG
This sequence comes from Periophthalmodon schlosseri, assembly GCA_000787095.1. Lineage (NCBI taxonomy): Eukaryota > Metazoa > Chordata > Actinopteri > Gobiiformes > Gobiidae > Periophthalmodon > Periophthalmodon schlosseri. Next base: position 128,480 of record KN470864.1, on the reverse strand, counting down.
GATGTGACATTCAAATCACTGTTACCTTTATACAAGAGTACCGTGTTTGGTCCTATCAACAATTGTGCGAGTTTCATTTTGATATTAAAATGTATAGAGATTACTTATATTAGTATGAATTTACTGTTTAATGTCTGGTTTTGCATATTTTGTCCAATCACAACAATGTCATGGCATCCATACCAAACTCTAATCCCCATTGTAGCGCTCAGCTGAATGTCTCTGCTGATTTTACAAAGCTTTAACTTGGTCTAACAGCTGTTTTTATTTGAAGAAAAAAAACTGGATGACATCTAATTCCCCTCGCATGCCCTGTGGGGGGGTGTAAAAGCTGCTTTCAAAGGCCACTGATCTCCAAAGTCCTCCTGATAAACAGTTTCATTTCTGCGTCTGATCCATCCGTGGCTGCATGGGTCTCTGGGAGGGATTTCAACTGTTTGAATTGACTGCCCAAACGATCTGCCTATAGGGTATTACAACACACTGAGTTGGAAATGGCAAAGTCTAAGTAGAGCTATACAAAGTCATTACTTTTAGAGAAATGTCTTTTTATCTAACTTACAGAGGGCAAAAACTACAATGTAAAAAGCCCATATGGATAACTTCTTTTAAACCTCTTTTGTGAATTAATGACTAACTAAGCTTTTGAATATACTGTAGCCCTGGTTTTGTTCCTGTAAGAGGCTTCTAAAGTACACTTTATTGATCCTTGTAGTGAAATTAGAACTATGCATTTGACCCATCCTTAAATGTCAGGAGCCGGGAGCACCTGGGGACTCATCTCCAGGTTTTGAGCTTGGCACCATAGCTGGACGATTTTGCCTATTACTTTAGGGTGATGAGGATTGGAGTGCCCAGAGGAAACCCACCCATGACACAAGGAGAACATAACTGCACAGAAAGGCCCCATGCCTCCCTGGAGTCGGACCTGGGACCTTTTTGTTGTGAGGTAATAGTAGCTACTTATAACTATTTCAGCTCTTGTACTTTAGCATAATTGAACTCTTGGACTCTAACTTGTTCTTTTCCCTCCTCACATCAAACTGTTTAACAATGAACCTTATTCAAAATCTCTATTACAGTTATTATTTAAGTTAATCCCATGAGTTCAGGTTCACCAGAATGTGGATAGATCCTTTACAACATGATGTCACTGGTGATGCTTTCGGGAAAAATACAAAATGGCTGAGTTGTAAAATTTTAGTAAGCCTCACATAACATTTATAGTAGCCACATAATAACAATTCTCCAACATCTAAAATGGTCATAAACTGGAATGAGCACCTCTCTGGGGGAGTCACAACAAAAGCATACGATTGGCTATGAAATTCACGGCATTGTTCAGTGGCTTGAGCTACAAAAAAAAATTGTGCTACTTTTTAATATACTTAAAATCTGACAATATTTATGACTTTTGATAGTCTTGCAGAATATTAATGAATATGTCTGCATCCACTTTACAAGCCCCATCTTGGGAAGCCGTTAGAGACATGGTATTTTATTACTTGTGATAAATCTCCATTGGCCATTTTGATTTAAATGCATTAGCTGGCTGATTCTCAACATCATAGAGCGAAATGAATTGCATTGTATCGGCTTATAAGGCAGTGTGGTGAAGGTAACTCTGGGCAGTAGCTTGCTCAGGGGGGCTTTTTATGACGCTGGCTTAGTGGTTCGCATCAGCAGACGACATCCGCGAGTCCTCGGAGAATACCTTGTCGTAACTAATCTGCAACAGCCAACAAGCCTTGTTTCCTATTTCTGTGAGAGAGGCTCTGATGAAGCCATATGAGCCCCTCAAGTATCATTCACAATCAAGCATCACCTCCCAAGTGTCAACAGGCTCTTGCTGATCAAAACATAGACACGTTTTCTGACATGCAGGAAAATTTGGGCATTTTTTGGACAATCATTAACATAGTATAAATTCTGGGTATGATCAAAGTTGGTTACTTGTCCGGGTTCTGCTGGGACTTGATCAAAGCTAAAATTCTATCAAGAGCCAATTAGGGTGTAAAATAGAGGAGTAGATCAAAGATAGAGTTTCAATATATGACACGACTGCCACAGGGACACAAAGAGAGCCTGCTGCTTTTAAAATGAGACTTTCTACTGATGGGGTTTCTGAGATCCACTGATCAATGTAAAGGTGGTGCAATAGTGGTACATTTTTATAACTTTAAAATTTGGATTCAACTTTGACAAACAACATGGATTAAAACTAGTCCTACTGCTTTAGTATTTGTTGGGGATGGAACTACATAAATGCCACAAAACACAATATTGGAAGTGGCTTAACAAGTCCAGGATTACGCTGAAATCCTGAGCTGAAACTAGCTCCATCTCCATCTTAAGCCTCAACTCGTTCCATGAAAGAAATAAGGCTGAGTCTGACCAGCGCTAATTCACGTCTGAGGTTTAAGCTTCGTGCACGCTCCCGGTGATTCTGGGAAGGCCAGATCAATGGAACAACAATATCACAGAAAATTGGCTTAAAACATGGATCATTCATGATGTTTTGTATTATCTGACTAAATGAGAGAGGAGCCAGAGCATACACAGACAATAGTTTGATTTGGAACATGGAACTTTTCTGTTCATTCTGATCCAAGGAGAAAGAGGAAAGACAGCTCCCCCTCCTCTCCTGTTTGCTTCCCCCACCTCTCCCGGTCACTCCGCGGGCAGAGAGGAGGATGGCTGCGTATTGCGTAGCCTTGTTAATGTGGAGAACTAAGTTGGCTGATACTTTTGCGGTTTGACAGGGAGTGAGAGATGAGCGAAAGAGGAGACAGAGACAGATGTGATGAAAGAGCGCAGAGCCAGAACCCACTGAAAACAGTTCATCCTCAGAGTCCAAACCAGCGTCTGTGTCTGTGGGCAAAAGCACTGCCCTTCACACCAACAGCCACAGAAATAGACTTTATTCATGTTAAAACATTTTAATTGATTAAAACGAATTCTAAAGAGTAACTGGTGTTTCATTTTAATTGCCTACTGCATGATAGAAACTGTGCATGGACAAGATAATTTTACTAATGTAGGCTATAAGCTTTTATCTTAGTGCATTTATGATGAGTGCAGTGTCTACCAACACACGTGTTCAGTGTGTGGGAGCACGTGGCTGGTCATTAACAGTTTTCGGGCGACATGCCACTCAAAAGTCATTTTTAAACTGCATCAGACTCTGGTTAGTCACTTTGATGAAACAAAACTGAGCATTTGATGAGCCTGGATTACACATTTGGCTTTGGCTTTAGTTCGCTTCATGGAATACCCTCATCAAATCTTCAAAATATGACGACATTTAGGCGTAAACAAAAATATACATCAAGGACTGGGTGTTATATACTCCTAATTCATTATTTTTAGTAAAACTGGTTGCATCGCAAATTATTAATATGATTATTGCATTCTTCAGCTGTCTAATATAACATGGCACATCCAAAGAGAACTGCTTTTTACCAGATGCCCTTCTCACAACTCACTGGCACAACTATATTAACAGACTGTGGCCCCTTAAGGCTGGATTGCAATTGAAAAACTAATAAAATAAAAACATTTACTGCAATGAACCACACAAGCAAATTAAATATATTCTATTTCTGTTAGCGTACATGCAACAAAGAATTGAATAAAAGAAAAAAAGTATTCAATAGTATCAGGTTATTTCAAAACAGAAATGCCTCGGCTTGCCTTGTTAAATATGTTTGTGTTCAAAATGCATGATGTAAACTTGTGGATTACACATGCTCCAGAGCTCTTATCCCTTTTACAATAAGAATAGAGGCAGACAATGGACAGACAATGGGGACATGGAAATTAACTATTTCTTGTGGCTGATATTTTTGGTTGCATATTCTTGAAATGTTAAAACAGAAAGGAAATGAGTGCGAATTTTCTAGTCTATTGATTTGATTTGTGTTTTATTTATAAAGTAAAATGGACTTTTGTTCAGTCAAAATTGTTGCTCATTCTGATCAAATTTGTTTGGTTGGGAGCATATGGATTGTTCAGAAATAGACACACTGTTATAATCCTCTGCAGATGGTAATTACACTGACTGCTGGTGCTGTGTGAGACAAGTCAGCACTCTCCAATAAACATCTGTCTCCATGTGAAGAACAGGGCGACACAGAGGCCGTCATGAGTCAGTAATACAAAAGCTCCATGTACCTCCTCACAGGGCCAACAGGACTCTGCTAATGGAGCAGTTTAGCAGCACAGGGACAGAGATGGGTTTGATCATTTGAGTATGTAGTTGAACATAAGCCAGGCTAAAGGTATTCTACAGGTGCTAAAAACTCAAAAAAGATTAGTCTTGAAATATGTTAGTTGAGATTTAAGTATTAAGTAGACAAATGTGACTAAAATTACAGAAGGGCAAAAATATCACTTTATACCTTTGTTTGAAAGATTACAACATACCTTTGTTCCATTTTGACTCTATTTGCATTTTAAGGTTCTTACTATAAACAATATACCCGTTCGATATTCAAATTTAGCATATTTTCAAAACAACATTCACAATATATTGCCCACTATAATGTGATCACAGCACTAAAATTCAAAGCTGATTTAAAGTGGTCCTGTACTAGTCCTGAAATAGATCAAGATCATTCTAAAACAATTCTGGACAGAAATGTTGTCCTGTTTTGTGAGTATCTTGTTTTGATACTAGTTTTAGTGTCAATTTATGTATCTGGTAGAGATATATGGTCGATATCGGCCCTATTTGGACTTTAGTGTATCGGCTATTAGCCTTAAATCTCCAGCACAGGCCGATATTTTGTATTGGTCAATCTGCTACCTAAAGAATACACTCAAAGCTTTATATTAACACTTTAATACAAAGACAAAATGTGACAACACAGCTCTCTTAAAGGTTTGTGGTAAAAAGGGCTTGGGGAGAGTTTGTTGTAAATTTAAATTACATAATTTGGGGAAAATAATCAAAATCAAAACTAAATTTTTAGTTCATTCATTCGTCATGTTTTCAAGCACAAGTATTTCAAAGAGAGAGAATATAACAGAGCATGAGACAACTTTAAATATTCTTTTTTTCACTCTTTGGACACAGGTGAGCAGTCCCCATCTGAGAGGAGTCCTTTCAGTAGAGACATGAACTGGCAGACAGCACCGCGACCGCTCTTAACACACCGCGACATCAGCCAATCAGCCTTTGAGGTCAGAGAGATCCATGAAATCGAAAGTGTGGCAGGAGTTTGGGCGACAGACTGTAATTAATAATTAGGTCCCAGAGGAAAGCGGCCCTTCAATCAGCCGCTCCTATTGTGTACGCATTGTGCAGGTTTGGCTAGCAACTGACTGTGACTGATCATGCAAAGTACATAATTAACGTCTTGGGGAAAACAGGGGCGTGTTTTCTTTGGTTCACCTCCTCACCCTGAGCGTCCACAGGAAAAGGCATTTGTCACACCTAAAAAGCAAGCTCCTCGCTATTGATTTCTTTGTTGTGCTGTTAATAGAGTCCCTGAGTAATGAATGAGGTCTCCTTGGGTTATTTAAAGCAAAGGTTCAAAGCAGTATCATTATGTGAAAACCTGTTGAGGAATGAAAAAATATTATGGATAGCTGTTGTTAGGGCAGTGCAATTAATCTAATTTTAATCGAGATCCATTTCTAATTGTCAATGATATGGTTGGGTTTTTTTTAATCTAGAGATCAACAGCCAATTATCTGTCTGTCAAAGTGGTTTGGAGCACAGCTCAGACTTTAGAAAATCAACATAGCAATGCAAAGTTGTAATTCAATTATTTTGGTGCTGGTTGGTTTGTTAGTCTTTTTTGTCAGATTTTGATAACGCAGATGAGCAAAGGAACAAATAACTAATGTGAGTTTGGGTCAAAGATTCGGCAGTATTTAATAATTATTTTGATTTCAACTAACAAGTCCCAGGTTTGAGTCCAAGCCATGGTTCAATGACACAATAGAACTGAAGTGTATTTATATATAATTTTGTTTAGTTGATATTTAGGTCATAGGTCATAACTTCTCATTAAATACTGAACTTCCTTTATCTTTCAAGTTTTTAAAATATTGTATTGCATTCAGCTACTTCAGATTTATTTTAATAGATTCTTTTTCCAGACCAAGGTTTAGTTTGTTTTCATACCTGACAGTTTCGACTACTCACTAGCGGTCTTCTTCAGAGTGGTCACGTGATGTTGCTGTGACGTGTCCGGTCAGCTGATTTAGGTACGCTGGTTTTAGCGCTGTCTTCCTACCGGTGGAGGCAGGACGACAGCGCCATCTGCAATCTGACTTCTTCAGGACAGTATCCCAGGTGTGTGAGAGCAAAAAGCCCCCCTCGTCCTGGTTTATCGTCCTGTGGGCACATATTTCAGTTGCCTCCTTAACCCAGTGATGATGTTTGTTGTCCTCTGTCCCAGTGATGTTTGCGCCACCCCAGTCCATAATGTGGTTCTCTCTTTTGCAGTGGTCAGAAATGGCCAATTTGAGTTTCTCCTGTTCTGCTTTGTGTTTTGTTGCTCGCACGCAAGCCTTGACTGTTTTCTTCTCAGATTCTGTACTATGTTCCTTTTTGTGTGTAATGAAGCCCTTCCTGTTTCCCTGATGTATGTTTTATTGCAAGATATGCAGGGTATTTCATATATGACCTTACATTTGTGCTTCAAATCTATTTTATCTTTTGGGTGGACGAGTAGTTGCCTGAGTTTTCTGTACGGTTTTACTGGTGTGTTTATATTGTGTTTTTCATTGCTCTGCACTTTCTCGTCCTGCCTCTACTACTTTTATTTTGTTTATAGGTATAAAATAATATTATTTAATAAAGTTCTGGCAGAGGTTTGAGTTGTTTTGGGAAAGTTGCTACTTCTACCCTATTTGTTACTTCAGTTAGCACATGCTCAGTACAGCACCAGTATACCAGTATAATGCGTCTACCACAGTATCCTGGATATGAGAATATCCCAGTGAGAGTATCCTGATTTCTCATAACCAGAATACTGGCTTATCCAGGATACTGACATCAATATACTGTGTATACACGGACACACACAAAACCAGGACACTCGAAAAACCTGATCATAACTGGAATACTCCTAACGCACTCATTGACAGTACAGTAAATAAGCTTTTTGTTTTGAATTTGATTAATTCCAGAAAAAATATTGCACAATTTGTTTGGAAAATTGTTAACTTATCATCTCAGTGGCTTTGAAGTAGCAATAGTGATATTTTAAATTTGACATTTTCAACTATTAATGACAACTGGGAGCTGCTGAGTTAATGAAATTAAATTGGCTTTTTCCATGACCTTTGAAGTATTGAAATTGAGTTTAATGCTGTGGAAAGTTGGGCAGAAGTGTCTCAAGATTTTCATTGCATGTATAAAACTATGATCAAAGATAAAACTGAACATGCATACTAATATTTAATAGAGTTTTGGCCTCTGCAACAGCTTCTTTTTCCGTACAGCCAGAACTCCCAGAAGCCCTTGCTCCCACCCTAGGACCACCCACCCACACTTAAAGTATACTGTATAAGACTAGATAAATGACGCATAGTTCAGTCCAAACCATTAAATAGTCATTCACTTCATTGCCCTTCAAAAGCTATGTATAGACTTACCACATTCATCAAGTAGCAGTGAGATCAATACATAGATTTGCCTCAGAAACACTAGGCTGGACTGACTGACACCTCTCAAGGTCACGCGATCGGCAACAGTGATAAGGGACCAGGAGCATACATTTTCATAGAATATTATGTTATAGGCTACAACATGCCAAGATTTTAAATACATAAAACATAGACAGATGTAGGTGAGGGATTTCACAGAACCAGTGATAAAAAACAGGGCAATGTAAACTAAATATATTAGTCTATTGGCAGCTCCAAGATTACATTTTTTCATACATTGATTTTACATTACATCAGCTTCTAAAAAACCTATAGAAAAAATGAAAATAAATAACAAAGGCAGCCACAGCAAGGGAAGGATTTGTCATTTTCGAATTCTAGCTTTCTATATTGATTGTACTGTATTTTAATATGGCCTATTTCAAAAAGATAACTCCAGCAATGTTGAAACAAATTGCTTAGTATATAGGTTTTGATTTTTCAACATGAACAATACATTTTGGCTAGTTCTCATTTCTATTAAACTGTATTGTCTAGAGAATGTTATGATGTCATCTGAAACTCAGCAATAAGTGTGGAAAGCCAGCCTTGTAGTCAATCTGTCATCCAATCAGCGGCCTGTGACTCCGGCTACAATTTGCCAGTCAAAGATTCAATCCAATATGGCCGCTGCATTTGGAGCCAGGCCACAGAGATGTCACTGTGAATATGTGTTTATTTATTCTCGTTTGGGGAATCAGCTCAGCACAGAGACAGCTGCTCTGAGGAGATTCTCTAGCACAAATAAGTTAGACAAAGTGAGCAGCAATGAAGTGTCAAGGAGAGGAGGCGTGGTGGCTGCATGCTCTCAGCGCACGCCACTGTACCGTAGAGAATGTATGGAAAACTGCTTTGGGATTTGGCGTTACAAGACTTAAACACAGGGCAGTATACAAACAGAATAAACATTTTCACTTTCCACTATTTCCACCAAATATATACAATTCCTATAAAATGTACTGTATTAGAAAATCATATTTTTATTTTCTGTTAACTTGATTTGTCAATGTATAAATATTAAGGTTAATTTTTAAATTTGACCAATGGCCTGTTAGAACACAAACAGTACATTATTTTCCCCCATTGCTACTTACGGTCAATTTTGTGCATAAGGAACATGGTTCAAAATGCATTATTTTGAAAGTTTCACAATATTTCTTAAAGTTACACGTTTATGTTGTTGATTCACCCTATTGGAGATGGTTAATTCCAGCATTGTACCACTGAAAAAGCGACTTGAATGACAAAGACAAATTATATGGCTTTGTGTATATATTGTATAGAGTTAAGCCAAAATCATCAAAGGAAATGCAGTTATGCTGTAATGCGTACTTGCTCCTGAAAATTACTGTAACTACCTAAAGTAATACTTGTTTAATAGACTGGGAATGTTTGCGCTGCCAAATGACTCAGCATGTGGTGCCATTTAAGTAGCTGTGCGCTTATGTACGCATTTCCAGGCTGTGGAGAATATGGCCCCATACAAATACAGGCAAAACAATAAATCGATAGAGATGTTAAAGACATCCACTATAATAGACCTTTGTAGATCTCAGTCTGTAATCGGTGACGGCTAATGAGACTGTGTCAATGCATCAGCAGGGCGCCATTACAGAAGCTCTATATACATTAGTGTTGAAAGAGGTAACTGAAGGGAGAAGAAAGTATTGAAAAAGTGGTGGTCTATGTCAGTGGTTCTCAACAAGTTAGCTGCCAGTACTGGTATTAAAGCTAACATTTGTAATTAGATTGGCTGACCCTGTTGTATTCTCACAACAACAGTAGATGCTATGTGGGAGTTAAAGGTAGAATTTATCATACCTCACTTTAAATGTCCTCATCAAAAGAAAAAATAAATTCTGCACAAAAGGTTTAAATTTCCTCAAAATGTCAACATAGAAATAAAATACTTTCAGATACAGGAAAGGTCCAAAAGGTTGGAACACCTAAAATCTACATAAGCATAGAGTAATTACACTACACTCAAAATGACTGCTCTGGGAGTTCTGATGATAAGAAAACCTGTAATTTATGAGATCAGATAGTTATTTAATTTGTGACATTTAATCAAAACACAGCTTTTAGAATTCCTACTCTTTGGTTTATAATTTATTCATGTGGGCCATTATCTGCTATTGCCCTGTGATTTTTCACCCTTGCCCTCAACCTTTTAAATAACAGGTTGGCATCAAATCTGACCTCTCACATTTTGGTAAATTATTCCATGTGAAAAGTTTATTAAGTAGAGTCGGTTTTTTCTTGTTTCTCTCTTGGTATTATAGGGCAGTGACATCCTTTAGGCTTTGTTCTGAATTGCAATGGAGTAAAATGTGCTGACAGACATGACAGTAAAGCATGTCCCTGGGTTGAAGGATGTCGTGTGTTAGGTGGAGGCGCTCCACTGGAGGTGACTGGGGCTGACCCTGAGGCTAAGCAGTGCTATTGTCCATTTGTCACCCAGCCACACTAAAGGGATAAGCTGTTTGTGTGCAGCGTATGATGTGCTCAAGACAGGTCATGGCATTACATTTCTCAACCTCTGAAACGAGCTGGCTCTACCTATTAAAAGTGTTTTTTTTCATGAATAGTTGAAGCTTTTGAAAACAAATAATGCAATATGTAATTACGTAAATGCAAGCATAGAGATGCTTATGCTTTGCCTAGAATGTTTCATAGTATGCCATTAAGCATAAGCATGTTTCTTTTCTATACTCCTCACACATGTAAAAACAATGAATGCACTACTGAGTATCTTTGATTGAACACATAAATACATGTGGACTGCTCCTACATCCTTCATTAGACTCCAGTCTCTTCCACATAATGGGATTGTTTATCTCTTAAATACAGTGAATATGAATTTGCCCATAAACTGAGATTGGATTTGACAGTCGCCAGGAAGCTTCCTGTCAAAGTTGATGACATATTCCCATCGCTTTTGGCAAGGTTACAGTGCAGCGCAGGTGTCTATGTATTAAATTACATACGAGGAAATGCAGTGAAGGAGGCAGGGGGAATATAGATGACTTCACTCAGCTTCAGCCTCTGTGATTAATACTGACTGAAAAAATCCAGGTTAATTTGGAGTTTGGACTTGAAAGCACGAATCAGCTGTACAGTACAATATAGACTTGCTTGTTTAAATTATCAGTCCTGGTAAACTGTGTGTTCAGTTTATACTGGCACTTATTTTATTGTAAATGTGAATTCTAAACCAATCAGAAGCCATCAATAAATATTAATATTTTAGAGCAACCCATATTTATATTGGTGATTATTTGGACTGAGATAATTAACTTTATAAAATTCGAATTGATATTGGTATATAGAACTGAAAACTAAACATTATCAAGGAAAGAAAGAAACATATACTGAATTAAGCTTTTTAAATCCCCCCCGTGACCCTATTGCAAAGTATGGGTGCGTTTGTATTGATTGTCCTGTAAAATACGTCCCCTCTGGTTAGGCTATCGATTACTTCAACAGCAGAAGCGCCGGCCGGGCATAAAATATGCCATCATCAACATATTAATTATACTTCATCCACAGAGCCATCTCCTGTTCAGGCTGTAAGTCACAGCTCAGCCACAGGATGTAACAAAAAGTCACCGCTACAATCAATAAACAAACAGCCCCTCCCATCTGATTCATGCAAAGCAGAGGAAACAGCTGCTCATGCTCATGGACCAGAGGGGTTTGAATCAAATGAGCTGATATCCTCAGTGTTGTGCTGAGAAGAAGGGCTGCACAGCAATAAAACATATGCAACAAGTTACTGTTTGACTATCAAAATTATAGGTTGCATCCACGTGGCATCACAACATTCTAATCTATATTTTAAAATTGAGCTGAAGGGCAGGTCTGAATTCTATGGTGGAGTTTGTTGTCAGATTGCAAATTTGTTGACCTGTTTTATACTTATTATCTCTGTAATTACTGGGCCTATCCACATAAAACAAAAACTCACAAAGTTCAATGTCTTCTCTGTCAGCACAAACAATTAAAATTGAAATGATTTTTTTTCCACAATGACTTATCGGCACCACTGTGCCATCAACCACAGTGTTTGAGAAGACTTTTCTATAATATTACTTTTGTACAGTTATAGAAAGGCACAATTTACTAAACTTTGACAGTTTCATTAGTACTAAAATCTGAATGTGTAAATAATCTTTCCCCAGTAATTGTAAGTGATATGATCCAGAAATGTAATCCCTGAGGTGTCACCACAACAGACGCTGCATATGGTGACTGTAGACCAGCCTAGGCCACTTTTGGTCACAGCGTTCATTGGAAAAGACCCTCAGATCTGAAACACCAATGCATTCCAAACTAAAAACCCTTACAGATTTACAGATACAGAACTTTAGGCCATAAGATGAAAAAGTCAAGTTTGTGATGGCGGTCGTTTAACTCTGTGTGTGTGCAACAACTTTAAAAACATATCCTTTCTGAAGTGGTACTTGGTGAGGAAAGTTCCAATTTACTTCCAGTCCAAAAAACAAAAACAAAACAATAAGCCCAACTTCGATTTATGCCCCCCTCAGTACATCATGGAGGACAAAACGCCACGCATTTTGGCTGGGTCGAGTGGGTGAGATATTAAGCTCTAAATTTCCCAGCACTAAACTCCATTCCCCTTGTCAGCATGGCAAACAAATTGACAACTAAGCACTGCGTATAGGCCTACTGCAAACTGCATAGTCCAGCAATTTTTTACCCATGAGCCTTTGCGACAGGGAGGGGCCCATTTTGATGTGTAGTATTGCTATGGCACCATTCACCTCTGTACTGACTGGCATATCCCTGCCCAGTCAATAACACAGGCCTCTCTCACCTTTCAAACAACTTGTCATTACTTGTAATTGTAATCACAGCTGCCTTAGAAGGAACCAGCACTAAAGTCGTCGCCCGCAGCACTAGCTCAAGGTTAATGTGTTGAGATTACAAACAGGTGGGATGAATAATTCAGATCAGGAGCAATCCCAGGCTCCGATGAACAGGTAGGCTGCACCGGGTATCAATCATGTGTCAGCGCCTTGTTGAAGAATGTCTTCGGGCCCAAGATGGCGCAGATACGGTAGCGGCTGGATGGTGTCTATGAGTGGAGAATAATTGACATGTCACTCATGAGAGAAGAGCGAATTCAACGACTAGAGCAGATTTATGACGTCTGATTTGGAGACACTACACTTTGTACTCACATATTCTTCAACTTCTACAGATAAAAGTATTTGTCTTTAAATATGGAGAAAGTGGTGTCCTGCATTGCACTCAGCTGCCTTATTTACTATTCAAGGATAAGACACAAATGATCAGTGGTCTAGATACAAAGAGTCATATGAGGTACTTATTGTACTTTGAAGCCTGCAAAGAAAAGAGTTCCTCTGTTGTGATCATAGACTGCATATATAACCTGCTAACCTACTAGCCGCCACGTTCCAAATAGGAAGTGATCATGGGCGTGCTTCCGGCTCCATTCACTCTGACTCCAATTCACTTTACATTAGGAAACTGTCGCCCCTCTCTCTGTAACTGCTGCTGTCAGCCTTGTCATTTCGGTCTTAAAATGTTCGTATTAACCCGCTCTACATGATCCTGTTATTTTTATTTAGCTATTGTGTCTGTAAATCAAGATATGAACATTAATAAGAGACAAATCCGCTGCCTTCTTTCCCCGAGGTCGCTCCCACTAGCGTTTGCAACAAGTTTGACAGCGTTGCTAAGTATCTGCACCCTGTCAAACCAGCAGTGTGGGCGGGAAGCGGCGTTACCTTCAACAGCTTTGCTCCAAATATGTAACTCGGCTGCAAATTGGCCCCTACAACTGCTAGACTTGATGAGCTTCATTTGACTGGAGCCGAACACTGTGGGTGACATCACACTCCCCTAGTCCACTTCTTATAGTGTGCGGTCATGATGCAGGTGATGCCACCGGGCCAAATTACTGGTTAGATCTGTGGAGAGACAACCCCGCTTGGCACTCACATGCATTTCAAGGTATTCTTTAGCAATAAAAACATCCATAACAGAATAAATGCCACATAGATAAGTTTAATGCCTTTCTGTGGAACATTCTGGGCAGAGCAATAACCTCTTTATGGAGACCCCAGAAAAGTTACTCAAGGCACCTTTGGAATAAGACAAAAATTGTGGCATTAACAGGGGTTGTATGGTTAGCATCCTTCAACAACATGATGATAATTTAATGTTGTGAATGCTATGACTTTATTGTATCTCCAGTTTTTAATACTGTCACATCGCAAGGAAAAGTGACATAACCGCTGTGTCCTTTGACCTCTTCACTTGTGGACATGAACAGAGCGGGATTGATGTTTTCTATTATCGCAGCAGTATGGCCTCTGTAATGTAATGAGTAGTTTTTGGCAAGTAAACATCAAGTGACATTGTGTCCTTGTTAGAAATGTTGAATAAATCACTTACACTGCAGATGAACATTTGGAGCAGTACATCGGTATGTCTAAATCTGACTGGCCAAAAGTTGTAATGACCTTGTTGCTGGGAAAATACTGAACATTTATCCATTCATAAATTTAGACTCAACTTTCACTTTGTTGAGTGTTTATGGCCCAGAAGTTGTTTGTGAAAAGTTCAGTTTGATATATTAGTCCGATGAATATGTCACTTAAACAAGCTTCTCAAAGGCATTTTAACTTATGTGCAGAAAACTTTAGACAAATAAGTTCCTCTATCTTCATATGACAGTCTCCCAGAGCCACACAGATTGGGAAATTTGTTATCATTATGGACTAACAACTTCGCAACTTAGCAAAAACTACAAATCCCAGCAGTCGAAGCAACCATTATGACTTAAGTGAAAGATCTGTCATTTGCCATGGTATTTATCATGCTATTTTATTCAGCAATTCTACAAGGGTGTTATTTATAATGACAGATGTACAGGATTGGCCTGACATTGCCTAAAATATTTGGTAACAAAAATGTTTGGGTCTTTTTCTATTTATTTTGTACTTTTTAAACAAGTCATAAATACACTCTTGAACTTGCGGCCCCAAAATTAAAATAATCATTTATAGCAGGCATTTTTTACAGTGCCAGAGCAGCATATTATTTAGTTTATGAGTGTAAAATTACGCTGCAGGTTACAGGCAAACTGAGATAACACTTTTAATTTCTGACCCAAAATTGTGCTGCTAAAACACAATATTATTATTTCTCATTTACATATTTACAAACACACGCCTAACGAGAAACTGACCAGTCTATCTATAAGAATGGAAGACATGCAGTTCAACTCGGCAAACATACATTACTTTTTCTTATCACTAAATTGTTCTCTGGCCCATATTAAAAAGTTCTGCTGGTCTGTGCAAACTTTATGGCACCCTATAGCAGTCGCCCCTCCAATCTTTCTTATGCATTGATCATACTTGTTTTGCATCTCCAGTTTTATATGGCATTTATTAATTTCTAACAAGTGGAAGTGGCATCCAAAGAGTGCAAGCAATAAAGCCTGCTGAAAACACTGCTGTGTGATGCATTGCAGTGGCTTTGTATTGATGTTTATGTAAAACTGACAGTATAAATAATGCATCTATCTGAAATGAAATTGGATTCTCATTTGTTCCAAACATTGTCAGCTGGCCGTATTGTTCTTTAATCTACTATTTAGCTCCCCAGCAGAGTCTATAGCATACATGATAAGCCGAGTCTCAGTTATACCCAATAACTGCAGTGGATTTGAATAATCATCTACAAGGAATCTTTGTAAAGAGTTTGTAAAGACGGTTTGGATCATTTGTGTTTAAATACAGAGGTGTTTAAGTAAAAGGAAAATACATAGGAGATTAGGGATGGTCTAATATGTATTTTATTTAGCCATTACCAATATTTGTCTCGCTATTGTGGCTGATATTTGCTGATCTCAAAATGGCGTTTTAATGTTTATGTTTAAGTTTAGTTTACAAATGAACTTTTTCCTTTTGTAATATAATATAATTTGTTGCATTTTCATGGCGATCATGTAAACACACCGCGCTTGAAATATATGTACCTGATGAACCAGTTGGCAAAGGAAATGGTTCTGGATCTGGGATCTGTATTACACTTTGGACGGCAGCCTATATTATACAGTGTTTGTACATCATTTGGGGTCTGGGAGAAGCCATGCATTTCATTCCTCTACTGTTAATAGATCAACTCTTGCAAATGTGGCACGTGCTGTTCAGGAAACAAGTGTCCTGAAAAATCTATGAATGTCACCACCACCAGCAGAGCAGCAGGTGCAGGAGGCCATCAGCTCAAACTGAATTAGTGTGAAGGATCTTTGAGTTTAGTCAATGAGAGATTACAGAGGAAGGTAACAGTACAGGGGCGCAAGTGGAATTTTGGGTGAAACAGTGCATTCTTATTATACCAAAATATAACAGTAAATGTGCCGTTAGTAAGTTAGTTATCACCAGCTATCTTTAAATTTAAGAATCAATATTTCCCACAAATTGCAAGAAATTATATTACCAAGTTTAAGTACCAAGACCTTTCGTACTGGGTAAACAGGTAAACAATAGCCACACGTTTCCTCCATAGTGTTTTAAGGAAAAGTTTGTTCACATTTTAAAGGACCTGCAACTGATTTTTCCACGTATTTAAGCAGAATTTCTCTTGGCTCATGGTATAAGCAGCTCTTGAGGTCAAAATAAGTCTGCGGTGTGCTGTCTGCATAGCTTATAATATATGCGTGAATAATTATGATAAGTGACGAATAACTTTGGACCATTGCCAACCACTTAAAATGAACTGTTCTGTTTTTCATGTTTTTAAGACAGTAAAAATCAGGTACACTGCCTCTGATAAACAATATTCTCCACAAACTTTTGTTATAACAGCTGCCATAAGTTTCCTGACAAAAGTGTGTGTCATTTTCTACAATTTTAGGAAAAGTTTGTTCACATTTAAATTATAAGTAAGGTCCTTTGGGTAAAACGTCTCAAACTGTATTACTACACTCTAGACTGGATCCCTCTCACTTTGAGCGCCCAAGTTGCATATCACCTCACTTTGTAAAAAAACAAACAAGTCTGACTGTTGTTTCACTCTTTGTTTGACATCACAATACCTGCGATCGTGTCATTTGCAATAAAAGCTGCATAGTGTTTTCCTCTTGCAGCTGGCATTTGACTTGGATCGAGTGGAGATAGATGACCATACTGGTCTTGTCATCTAATCAGCTCTGGCTATCAAAGCTCGTCTCAAATGGACTGACAGTTGGACGAGCCGCACAGAGCATCCTCTCCTACACAGCGGTAATACAAAGTGGCATCTTCACTCTCAGGGCAAAGAGAAATGTGAAATTACCCACACCACCTGCCCCTGGTCTTTGCCACGCTTGCTTTCAACATAATGAATTCCTGCAGGCAGAGTCATCGCCACAACGCCGCTCGGCACAGCTGCGACGCCCCGGCAGCACAGATATTTCTAAATAGGCTCGTTTGGCAAAGGTAAGCGCAGGAGGGGAAATAGTTTTGGAGTGCTACAAAGGATTTTGGTAAGGGCAAAATTAAAGAGCACAAAGTACAAATGCCAGGCTTGTTAGGTTGTTAGAATATGTCTGTTTGCCAAAATGGATTCTATAAAGATCGACTTGGTATCTAAGGGGCGGTAGAGTGGTTAGCACTTCTGGCTCAAACCGCCCAAAGACATGTCAGAGTTTATTGAAGTGGTTACTCTAAATTTCAACATCTAACATCATACAGATTAATGTATTTCCACTGGCTGATTAAAAAAAATCTTTAATCATTATTCATCATTCAATTATGCAATATGAAGTAATGAAGTAGT